>OMNV01000176.1:6195-88918 GCA_900303265.1 Brotula barbata | reverse complement strand
GGAAGGTTTATTCTCTTTGTTTCAGACATTGTTCAGACAGTCTTGACGAGCCTCTGAACTTGAAATTCAGCTTTAAAGTCGCCGCCATGAAGCCAGGGATGGAGCATATCTTTCATGCTCTCTTACTGATCCACAGTGAGTAGACTGAAATGTGATGTCCAGCAATTGTAGCAATATTAAACAATTTCAAAAGACTATTATTGAATTAAGTAGAAAAAAAACAACAACTTATATGTGCTATAATTATGAACATCTAAATATACAGTATATATATATCATAATATCATATACTGTATATGTAAGTTAATTCTGACCAAAAACGTTCTCCTCTTTGTGGAAACATTACAAATTTAATTGAAGATAAAAAATTGTTTCATACTTGTGTATTTTTTACTTATGTCTGCTGTAAAATATCTGCATCCGTTATTGATCTTATACTTGTAATACTTTTAGTCATCCCTTATCACTCTAGTAACCCAATCTTACCACCATAGTAAGTCTAACACCCCACTAACTTCAATTTTCACCATGGTAACCACCTGTTACCGCCCTCTAGGATGTAAGAAACAGTTTAATACAATGTACATGACTTAGTAATAAACTGAATTTAAGCTTGTTTCTAACGACGCATGAAAAAAAGCAGTGACCTAGTAACTGATTAAGTCTGTTTCAGTGATTATAATGTTCACATTTTCTGCTGTTTCTGTTTTAGTACCTGTGGCCTGCTTCTTCAGTGGAGGTATGTTAAGCTCTGTGCGTGTGATCGTGTGTGTGTGTGTTTATGAACAAATGTAACCTCTCTCCTTTTAACCCCTCTCTGTCCTGCAGTTTCAGGTCAGTCTGACAGCAGCAGTAGTGTCGTGGTGGCAGGTTATAATATGAGCGCCCGAGCAGGTTCCAGGGTCGTGCTGCAGTGTGTGAGTGGCCGCATGGTGTGGACCAGGGACAAACTGAGGGACAGACAAAGGGTGGTCCACTGGGACTTGTACCGGGCCCATCCTGACTATGCCATGGAGAGGCTGGCTGACATGTTCTCTGCAGGGGACCAGAGGATCTATAACTCATACAACCAAGGCCGCGTCAGCCTCAGCAAAACAGCCTTCAAAGATGGAAACTTCTCCCTGGTCATCAGAGGTAAAGGCTGTCTCCGGGTTTCATGCCAGTAGAAGCGGGACATGTCTGTCAGTAATGGTTTTATTTATTTCGTCTTACCCAGTGGATTTATGTGTTGTGCCTGCTAAACATTTATTTTTTTGCAGCCATTGTTTTCATTTCATACAGTAATAAAATCAAAATTAGTTTCCTCACAGCGTTGCAGCTGCTCGCAGAGGCTGAGAGGCTCGTCCTTCGGGGTGTTTTCAAACTACTCGACCGTCAGCTACAAAACATTCATGCTACAATTTTTACTTCAGTCTGAATTGAAATGAAAGTAAACCAAAGCAATAATATGAAGGACATCAAACTGACTTACACATACCAGTGATATAAAGTAAAACTCATACACACAAGTGATCCATTCGAGTTTTAGAACGAGCTGATCCCACTCACATATCATCACGTTCTGCGTGTTTTCTTCGGATGACAGATGTGACCATGAACGACAGAGGCCTGTACTCCTGTAACCTCCATCATCACTACTGTCACCTGTACGAGACCATCAGAGTGCAGCTCAATGTCACCAAATCACGTATGTATCTCTACGTAACCCGCTCAGCATTGTAGGACAAAATACACATTTTTACTGTACGTACTGTATGATCGTGTGTGTGTGTTTCAGGCCGTAAAGAGCAGCGCTTCTGGGATGGACAAAAGGCAGTGTATGTGGTGCTGCTAGGAAGCACAGTGGTGCTACCGTGCATCAACCGTCGGAGTGTGTGGACAGACGGGAGTAGTGAGGAAGAGGACCAGCAGGTGTGTTTAGTTTGTGTGCTGGTGTGTTAGTGGGTTAGAGTCCCTGTTTTCAGAGGGATTACAGGATGTTGAGACTGATATGTGTAAGTCACCCCCTGCTTCGGTGGCTTCAAGGTGGTTCACTGGGACCGTCAGGCTCCAGGGGTCCGCCGTGACCGTGCTGACAGACTGGTGGACCTGTACGCCTCTGGGGAACAGCGCAGCTACGGGCCGGTGTTTTTACAGAGGAAGATGAACCTCAGCAATCAAGCCTTCTCAGAGGGAGACTTCTCGCTTACCATATTGGATCTGCAGGTGTGTAAAGGAGAAGGACAGGAAATATCAAGATCATGATTAAAGATGTATGTTCATGCACCTCAATGTACTTACAAATGGGTGTAAAGTGTGTGTAAGCAGCACATGTATACCATGTACCAGCTACACAGTCACCAGGAAACTCATGGAATTATCACTTGTAATATCAACTTCATTGAAATCAAGTTTCTGATCCTTTTAATAATACCAACCAAATTTCTTGGCTGTGTGTGATCAAATATTGACCTCATGCAGTCCAAAAATTTTGAATATGAAGATGAAATAATTGTGCAATAAGGAATATTTCCCACTAATGAAAGTAAATAAGAGTAACAGTAATGTAAGAAACAGTGAGACACAGAATGGGATGAAATCCAAAGAATCTGAAGACCCAGATGAGGAGGAACACTTGTATTTTGTATTTGTAGACATGTTTTATGTTTTTCAAAACATCTTCCAAAAGCATTCAAATTTCCAAGGGATTTCCCTCCCTTGCATTGGATATTAAAAATAAGTGAGCACTCTCATCTCTTGGCGATCAGAGTCTGTGAAAACGTCAACCTTGGGTTTTGACATTAAGCTATGTGTGTGTGTGTGTGTGTTTATGTCTTCAGATTACGGACCAAGGCCTTTATTCCTGCCACCTCCACCACCATTACTGTGGTCTACATGAAAGAAGAGAGTTCCAGCTTACTGTGGACCCACCAGTGGTTGAGACCACCCTGCCAGCTAAAGCCCTACCCAGTGAAAACAAAGGTAATACACACACACACACACACACAGACACACACATTCACAAACTGTTGTTGCTCTTCGTCAACCAGCCTCTTAATTGAAGATGTAAAAACGACTGAAATAAACACAGAATAAATGACACAAACATATGTAACCACCCACTCACAAACACACACACACATTGTAGAGGGGATGTTTTGTGACTTAGTGGGTTTGAACTATCTTGTGTAAAACCCCATCTGTTCTTTCATTCACCCTCATCTTGTCCTCAAACATCTCTGGCGTCTTTCTTCTTCGGCCTCTGATTCTCCAAAGAGCAAAATATCAGCAGAAAAAGGAAGGAGAGGAACAGAGAAGAAACTCAGCTCGGGTCGACTAGCAGCGTCAGCTTGTCTGATGCCAGACCACTAACACATCCCCTCCTCCACACACACACACACACACACACACACACACACACTCGGCCTCCATCCTCGGCCCCCGCCCAGCCCTCAAAACTTCACCTTTGTCGCCTATCACCTTCTTCTTAGGCGTCCCGTCTGGCACACACCTGTATGCCACAGCTATGTCATCATTATGGAATCACTTCACACACTCCACTTTTACTGCTCTTCTTCTTTGTGGCTGTGTGTGGGAGTGTGAATATCAGCATACTTTGCGAATATTTACTGTGTGTGTGTGTGTGTGTGTGTGTGTGTGTGTGTGTGTGTGTGCGCGTTTTTTAGTGTCTGCTTTTGTTTTTACGACACTGCTTTTGACCACACGTGCACACACACGCACACATTTACACTATTCACACACGCTATTTTCTGCCTTTCTTCTCTGCCAGTTTTACTTTTCAAATTCACTCGTCTCTACATTTCTCGGCACTTTGTCTTGAGTAAAAAGTTTTCTCTTTAAGGCAAAGAGAGAAGAAGACAGAGAACAGACTGGATTGGTATTTGGCATGCCAACTGCCAACCTCAAATTCTTCAGGCATGAGAGGATCTGATGTGTGTGTTGTGTGTGTGTAGAAGGTAACCGAACCAAAGCTGGTGATGGCTCTAATAAGAATGTGGGGAAATCATTGGTAAAGGTTTGAAAATGATTGTGGCCAACTCCATCTCTCTCTCTCTCTCTCTCTCTCTCTCTCTCTCCTCATTGGGCCTTTTCAGAGCTGATCTCATTTCAGTGGAATCTGTAGGATACAGTTGGTAGACTGAAATCCAGTTCTGTCCAGCCAATTCACCCCTCACTCCTCGAGACAAAAAAATACAGCTGGAAAGTATCATGGGAATTAGAAAAACAACACTTTACCGACTTAATCCCCGTCTACTGTATGCACGCGCTCTTCAAAGAAGTGGTGATCTTTGTACACTTATTGTTGTCATTTCACAATCTTGCATGCTTTCATGCATTATTGCTGCAGTATTTTCCAGGCTCCTTATCTGTTCTGGGTTGTTTTGCCCGCTCTGGCTCTCCTCTCATCTGTCTGCTGGCGTGTTGACTTTGGCTCCCGCCGGACATTCTGGAAAAGTTGCTTTACTTTTTCACTTTTTCTTGACCTCAACCTTCTCCCGCCCACTCCCCTCAACAAGAGGGGAGAGGGAGGGAGAGGGAGTCACATGTTCAGATTTGTTTATTTTTTATCACCCTCCTTTCATTCCCTCTGCCTGTTGCATGTCCACCCATTTCTTGCTTTTCCTTAAAAAGAAAGAGAATCTTTTTTGAGGTTGTTTATGGACAGGAAGGGGAAATGTGCATCACGCTTCGTCTGCCCAGCTGCTGGCCAGAGAGAGGGAGAGACAGACAGAGAGGTGGACAGGAGGATAAACAAGAGGAGGGGAAGCGGTTTGATACTTTGGCGATGGAGAGATAGAGTGAGAGATAGGAGGAGAGAGAGGGAAAAGGAACAGGGGTCTGTCGATGGAGATCGGGAATAAGAAATGTAGGTCACCCCGCCCTCATTCTTCTTACAGTTATTTTTCAGTAGAGTTTAGGACGGAGCAGCCAGTCTAAACACAAACACATATGTTCCCATAGTTCACAGCCAATGGAGCTTGAATATAAATGAAAGAATCAGAGAATTTGTTGTCTTAATGAACATGCTGCTTGTCAGACAGAACCATGTGTGTGTCGCGTGCTCGGGTTGTGTTCAGGGTCGGCGACGTTGATCTGTGTATTAGCTTCATTTGGTGACGCGGGTCTCTTGAGACACATCTCACACTCCTCCATCTCCCCTGGCTCTCCTCTGCTGTTCCACCCTGCTCTGTCATTCCTTCACTCCTCTTCCTCTCTTCCCCTCCGTTCCCCTCTTTGTGTTTTTCTGCCAGGAAAAGTAAATCACAGTGTGACTTTAAGTCTGGATCTCATTTTGGCTCCAACATGTTGAGACTGAGGTCTGCAGCTGCTTCTTGACTTGCACGTTTTTTTAATGAAGCAAAATGAATCCAGGCTTTCCTTTCATGCATCGATTTCTCAGCACTCAGCAGAATGACACACACAGGCACACACACATGCACCACACCTAATTGGCTGATCATCTCGCACTCGCCTGGAAATGTAATAAGTGTTTTTACAGCCAGGAAATGGCATGGAACAGGATGTCATCTTGTGTGTAAAGAAACATTGTGATGGTTTGAAAGGTGTGAGGGCTTACGTGGCATCACACACTCACTGACATGAAAGTGTGTGTAAATGCAAATAAGTAAGCTCACATATGTAAACACATATGTACAGATGTTAGCACTGCATTCAGTGGGCCACCACAGTGAACCCAAACTGCTCATCAAACCAGAAACAAAGAGCAGACTAATTGATTGAGTATCAACCTTAGGAGAGAAGCAAAGTGAAATCATGTCTTCACGTTGTTTAACTCTAACATTTAGACTGTAGGAAGTGGTTCACGCTATCATCTCACAGCAGGTGATTCCTGTGACTGGGGCGACTGAAGCTCCATGTTCTGTCAGTGTTTATGGGTCTCCTGTGGGGGCTCTCGTTTCTCCCAACACAAAAACATGTGCGTTAGATACTGAGAAAAACTTCTGTCATGACATTGAATTTATAGATTTATAGAACAATAAAAATCAGATAAATCATTTCAAAGTCACATATTCACCAACAACACGTACTGTTTTTTTGTTTTCTTGTTTTTAATTTATTATAAAGAATCGTCAATGGACAAAAAGGCAGCATTACCATTTTAAGATGCAGTTTTTAAGTGCAGTGCAAGAATGCAGTCTTAACATGCAAGCATCATTACCACAGACGGATGTTTATCATAAAGTAGGGAGGACGTAAACAGCCCCCGGAAATGGTTTCTTCAGTAAAATGCTTGTTGTTACTGATATTACAGTAACAGTAAATGTTTAATGTTACAATTTACTATGTCATAAAATGTGCCTTATTTCAGGGGATAATCTGTATAAAATGATAGCAAACACATAAAAATAACATTCAAACATTTTTATGGATTATTTAAAGTGCCATAACTTAAAAAAAAGGATTATGCATTCTTTTTAACTTCAACAATATTTCTTTTTTCATGTTGGTATACTCAATTATTAATAGATTACTTATGTGAAAAGGCCCATCAAATGCGTGCAAAGTCCTTTAAATGACCCTGAAGTGTTTACCTTAAAGTGCACTACAATATGAATGTATTTACCAGTGTTTAAGTGGATTTAAATGATGGCGAGATTATATATATTGAGATTATGGACTTTTTGATCTATGCAGCATCTGGTTATACTTTGTACATTTTCACTTGGTGAGTCACCGCTGTCTTTTTAATAAAAATATGGAGAACAGAGGAGAGGTAAATGCTGACTGTTGTGATCTCTGTGTTACTCAGACACCACGAATGTTGAGTCACCGCGCGTCATCAACGTGATTCTGCCTGACCAGAGACATCACTTTCTGATGCCCTTGGGATTCGTTCTCACGTCCCTCCTACTCCTGGCCTTCATTGTACTCATCATCCTTCTCATCACACGCAAGCGCAAAACCAGAGGTGTGAGTCTGAACACACAGGTGCCTCTATGGTGAATGGATGTCATGTGATGTCGACTCTTTTTTACTGTTGTGTTATTTTGTGTTGCAGAGTTCTATCCACAGACATACGTGAGGTGAGCACTGCTGACATACAAACACACACTTAAACACACTCCTACAAACAAACTACACACTCAGATCTCCCTTTTGCCCGCAGTGACAGGTCCAGCAGAAGTCACAGCACCTCAGATGAGTTTGAGATGGATGTCACAGAGCTGACAGTGTGCGCTCCAGAGGAAGGAAGATTTGGTGAGTGTGTGTATGTGTGTGTAGAGAAAGGGAGGCTTGTGTCGAACACATATTTACTGCTGTTTCTTCTGTGAAATTAGACTACAAGAACAACTTACTAAAAGAGAAGGTCCACACAAACTCTAAAGTCATCGATCTAGATAAAGGTAACAAACACACAGACACACACGCACATCAACTATCGCACAAATTTGTCCTCCTCGCCCTTAGTGTCTGCCTGTTTCTTGCAGAATTGGAGAAATTTTCCAAGTGAAGTGGGAGAAGGACAAACAGGAAGAAAGATGGCACTACTGGCTGGTCCAGAGGCTGTCCGGACAAAACACACTAACTCACATACAAGAAGAGAAAGTTTGTGTGTGTGTGTGTGAGAGAGAGAGAGAGAGAAGTGTGTGTATGTGTGTGTGTGTGAAACAGAGAGAGCGAGAAAGAGAGAGAGAATGCAGGAAAAAAAATTCCTGACAACTCAGTAAGAGGCCTTGTTTTCTCTTACTTGCGTACTTGCTCAAACTGCAATGATGGTATGAACAGATGTGCCATGCACTATAGTGCCACCTAGAGGGGCACTCTAACCACACCATGACTGAATTACATTGTGTACTGTATGTGTTCATTTGAATACAATTTACCCAGAATGAAGATGAAACGGTATCTATCTCACAGTAGATGGTCAAGGCAACTGGACTAGTTTAGTCTTCATGTTTCACATCCCATCCCATTTGTGTCTTCAGTTCTGAGTCAGTGCTGAGCAGTTAACCGAATGCGTAAATCAAACCTTGGGTCAGGATGAGGACGGTCAGAGTCACAGCTGACCTATGAACTGAAGAATGTACATGTGGATGATTGGTAAAACTTCAAGATTTACCAGCAAGTCCAGTTGCTTTGAACTTTAATCAGTTGAACAAACCTTCATCATAATTTTTGCTTAAGTGTGTAAAAAAAAGATACAGATGTTTTCCCTTTCTCTCTGATGTTTGCTCACATACTCACTCCAAGCTTAAGTGAATGAATCACATCTTGCTCATACTGTATCAATTTGTTCTGCTTACTGTTGGTTGAGTAACGAGGTGAGGTGGATATAAAGATGATTTATTTTGTTTCTCATACTGTACCATTTTTGTGTGGAATGTTTTCTTTTTTTTTTACATATATTAAACTTTAATGCTTGAAGATGATTTGCAACTGAATGTAGTTCGCCTGGTAACTGCAAGAAGAGACATAATACTTTTTGTATTGAAATACGTTTATGAACATTATAAATGTAATTGCCATTCCAAAGTGGACAGAATGATTTTGTTGACAACTCTACAACTGTCTGATAACACAGCACATTCAGTACCATTAGCATTTCTGATAGCATGTATGCACAGTTTCTCTACAAGCCTGAGTGTGAACCACAGTACCAACTATTTAGAGGCATAATTTCAGCATTAAGATAAATGATCACCTTAACGTTTACCAAGACTTCTAATTACCACTTCACTAACAGGACACCAATTCTACAGACATATAAAAAACATGTGTGTACCTGTGTCTTACCATTCACACCTAGGGTCAATTTAGACACACCAATTCACCTAAGCTGCATGTCTTTGGAGGTGGAAATTCAGTGAAGTCAAGAACTATAAACCATGATGATCAAATCATGGTGGACATTTAAGGTTTCTGGTGCATAAAATTGGTCCCTAAATAACTAGAATTCAATCTCCTTGGGCCCAAAGGACTCAAAACTTTTGGCCCTGAATTCTTCAGTAAGCCAATGTGACTCCACCTATCAGCATGCTATGTGCTTCAAAGTCAAGTAGACCACTAGTGTGCTGTGCTAAAAAACAATTTTAAAATAAAAAACCCCAACAACATTTCTACACTCAGTTGGAGTAAATTAATTTTGATTTTTGAATTTAAATTATTATTATTCTATTCAATGTAAAAAGAGGAGAGGTTTTTACTTTGCTCAACTTACAGGACATCAGGCCATCAGCCACACCACCTGCTTTATTATTTGTGTACGGCCACAATCATACCTGAAGACACATTAGTCATGGTACATTTATTCATTTCATTATTGTCACAAAGAGTCCCTGAATTCAAGACACATGGCTTTTTACACACACTGTGAAGTTTGTTTTGTATACATTTTCTATAAAATTCACGGTATTGTAATATAGTTTCATTCTAAAAATGGTAGAAAACCCTGGTCTGTCTTGCACTAAGGGATAACTGCTTTGAAAGAGGAGGCTCTCAAACACACATACAAGTGATGAGTGCAGACATTCACAAGCTCACCTGCATTTAGAATCCAACACAATGAAAAGAGTGACAGGACTTTCACAGAACTATAATTGATTGGTCTCAAATGTTTCTCAGTCTAGCTCTCCTCCACACATACACACTGAAACACATAAACAGTAGCGATGTGAACAGACAGCAAGAGTCAAAAAAAATTCATTAATCAATAACTAGAGTCAGGGGAAGATGAGGGCCACGCTCTTATTTTAGACATTTTGATGGGTCTACAAAGGATCTGTGAGGTAGAGGGAGGAGACTTATTAAAGAAAGGGCACACGAGGAGAAATTTGGGCGATAGGCTTGACTTACACCAAGTGCTTTTAGTCAGTAAATGTGCTGTTGTTGCCGAGTCAGAATGGCAGAAAAAGTGACATGTACGATCAACCTTTGAAATATCAGAATACACACCAATAACATTTTACAAACAAGATTAGAATTTAACCACTACAAACACAAAGCAGCAAACATGTGTCTCTATCTTTGTGTTCACTGAAGAATATTCCACGATCACAGAAATCATGATCATCACCACAGAAAGGTGGTATCTACGTAGAAAAGGTACACGAACAGGTATACCCTGCACTCAAGCTCACTGAAGAAGTGCCAGCTCTGTCTTGGTACACCTTCACACCCATGTTCCACTGGATTTACATGCACACAATGTTCGCGTTCAAGAGCAGTATGCATGGAACATTCTTCCCATATTAAGCATCATGTGGATCATTGAGCCAGACGTTATGCTCAGTACTTCACTTGGATACGAATAAACCCCGATAGGAGCTATGTACAAAATTAAGTGAGGTATAACATACTGTATATGGTCCATTAAAGGCAGTCAAACTGAGTGACCTGCCGGAGAAAATGCCCATCTTTCTGGCGTCCTCTGCTCTGCGGGGCCTGGTCCAACCGTTGATTCATCTACACGTGTGTCAAACCAAAGATAAGGGTCCGCTGCTTTGGGATTGGTCAGAAGAAATACATGGTGGGAGTTCTCAAGGGCTTGTAAGCGGTGATATATAGATGGGTGTTGTTTGGGGTTCCAGGTCTCTCAAGTGTCCAGAGAAGGATCAGAATCCTGCTTAGGGCTTTCTAATGAGGCTGAGCTGTCTGGGGCAGGATGGGGAGAGTGGATCACCCCTGCTCCTGAACCACAGCTCACACAACCCTGGAGACACAAACAGGCATTCAACCTTTGTTCAAATGACCAGAAAGTGTTTGTTTGTTTGTGTGTGTGTGTTCTCTTACCTGAGTGTCTATCTCCTGCGGGACAGTATGCTGTTGGATCCAGGGGTGGACTTCAGCCAGCTCCTCTCTCTGCTCCTGGCTGAACCAGGGCTGGAGAGGCTGGAGCACACAAAGCTTCTCCCTGTCCTCTGCCAACACCTCATTCTGGTCTCTGAGGAAACATAACACAAGAGACACAAAAAATAAAAAAAATGTTTTGGCAATGCCCTGAAATTCAACAGCTTAATTCCATTTTTACAGGTAGCTTCTTTTAGCTGCAAGTCTAAGCTAAAGTCAGGGCCTTAGTCTCTTTTGGGACCTTGAGAAGGTGATTCATGTCTTTATACCCCCTTAGTTTGATTATCACAATTCATACAGGAATCACTCAGTAATCCCTCTCTATGCCTCTGCAATTCCTCATTCTAGCCTCCTTTGATTGGATTCTGGTTTATTTTACAATTGATTATAAAGGTTATATTATTTGTCTTTCTGTTATTTAATGAATGGATGCTGCCTACCTTGAAGACGTCTTAACATTCCCAGGCTCCCCCAGGTCACCTAAATCTTCTGACCAGATGTTCTTGACCTCTTGACCTTGAGGGATCACTTGAAGCTTATGGGTGACCATGTCTTCACCTTGGAATAACTTTACTGCTTCACATTAAGTGTGCCCCAACTTCTAAACCTTGACTGAAAACTAATTTCTTCGCCATGGTTTTTAAACCACTTTAAAAATTAGTTTAAGTAATTTGGTGTTCCATTTTATGTTTTATTCTTCTGTTGAAACTTGTTACTTGCTTTTATTGTTGTGCAGAGTTACAGGACGTTTCAAGATTGTTTTGGACAAAAAGAATCCACCTGATTACATCTACCTGTCTCCTTTTTATATATTTACAGGGGCTTCAAAATCAGCGGGAAAGAAAGGAATGTCATAAATCAGAGCGGTGTAAAGTGTACCTGGTGTGGATCTGGTAGGTCATCATGACGCGCTCAGGAGTGTGCTGGATCATGCTCCAAAGCGAGTTCTCCACCCTTGTGTCGAAGCTGTGTTGGTGCTCTGCTGCCACCTCCTGGCCCTTGCGGGCTTTGCGTGACGTGTCTGATGAGTCATTGCTGGCAAAGTATTTGCTGCTGTTGCTGCTACCTGTAATGTAAGAACACATCAGATGCTTTGTCCCTCTATTTGTACACTGAAATCTTTAGCTTTTCTTCCTACCGCACTTATTTAATTTGTACTTCTGAAACCATATTTTAGCAATAATGAAGTACCATTAAGTGGTAGGAATAAAGAAAATAGGCTTCAAACAACAGAGACATAAAGCACACACAGACACACATTCTGATGGTCCGTTTTAATGTATTGTGTGTCTAGGGAGGCAAAGTGCATTGATGTGTGTTTTCCTTCTCACCAGTGTGTGAGGTGGAGGTCCCATTTGAGCCAGATCCAGACCCAGATCCCAGGGAGCCCCCAGACTCCCCTGACCCAGATCCAGAGGCATTAGAACCAGTCCCAGACCTCGCATCTTCCTGCAGCAGCAGGTCAAGCAGCTCACTGGATGTAGACTGGGCATCATGGTTCCCTGACACACTAGGATCATCACCCTGTCCACAACAAAGGTGCCAGAACTCAAACTCAAAACCTCAGAATCTCATTTGTTTGTTTAAAACAGATTAATGTTAAAACTGATTATACTACGATTAATGCAATACATTGTTTTTTTTTCTACCCAAATGCCAAACAAAGTGTGCATTTCACCATGGTGACGTTGATGACCAATAATGATAATTCAGTTGCAATGAGAGTTGCCCATGTGAGGTGCCGACAAAAAAACTGCATGCTACATATGATGAAAGCTGACAGGCAATGGCTGACTCACCCCTGTAACATGCTTTTCATGGAGGCTCTCAGCGTAGTTGTGCCCAGTGCTACTCTGCCCTTCACTTGGTTTGGGCAGCTCCTCCTGCAGCAGGTTGAGCTGAAGAGGAGAACTTGAGCGAGAGCTGGAGAATAATGCGCGAGGCCCAGCCGTTTCCTCTTCTTCTCCACCAAAGGAGTTTGCTCTGGGTGAGCAAAGGAGAGGACCTGGAGAGGTCTGACTGTGAGGGCCAGGCTGGACCTGGAACTTAGAGAAGGGGGCACTGCCAGGCGCAAAGCCTGCCATAGTAAATGGTGCTTGGGGCACCATAGATGGAGGGGATGGTGCATAAAGAGATGGGTAACCTGGGGTAAAGGGTGGGTAGTTTGGCAGGATTACAGCCATCACAGGGGCAACAAATGGGTTGATGCTCTGGGCTGAAGCTACTGGCTGCATGTTTGGAAAGTTCTGGATACCCTGCAGATGCTGAGTGGGCTCCATCTGGACTGGCTGCATGCCTGGTAGATTCTGAGTCTGCATGACGTTGAAGTTATAGTTCAGCTGGGATTGGTCAGGGAGAAGCTGCAACACCATGGGGCTCACTCCAGGTAGCTGTTGTGGTCTTGGTGGTTGCTCTAAGCCGGGCTGGGTTGCCATCATGTGGAAGTATGATGCTTGGAGTGAGGACGTTTGGTTGAAGTGGGCCCCTATTTGTGGTTGGGAGGACTCTGAGGAGGGCCATGAGGAGTTAGGGACATGACGAGGGGGACCAGGTGGGGACGCGTAGCTGTCTGAAGAACCTTGAGGTTTGGGACGCTTGTGTCTGGGCTTTCCTTTCCGAGAGCGGTTCCAACCAGCAGCGCTCATTGGACGCATCATGTACTCACCTGTGGTGAAATGGATAAAGATTTTATTAAACATATCCTTGTAAATAGTCCTTCAGTTCAGGATTTACACATTTTAAAGGCTTGCTAAACATAATAAGGCATAAAGTATGCGGCAGCACACACAAATACCTGGATGGTGGGAATGAGCCATAGAGCTGTTGTCCAGCTGCAGATAGGAACTGTAGGGACTCTGGAGGATACGATGGCGGAACCGATCCACATACTCCTGCTCCTCCTTCTGGGTGTGAGCCGATAGTACTTCCTTGGTGAGACCTACAAACCTTCGTTCCTCTGCAGCAGGGCTTGGGGCTGGACGGACAGGGGTTGGAGCAGCATCAGTAGGCTCACTGCCCATTGGTGCATCCTCTAATGCTGTTGCCTCTGTAAAAACAAAAAATGAAAGATTTTTAGAGCTCAATGACAAGAAAAAGAGATATTTGCAGATTACTGATCACAGTATGTGCAAGTAATTAACACGGTAGATCTAATACATTGTTGCACATTAGCATCTTGAGCTCTTCCCATGATCAGGCACATGGATGCAGTAAATGTTTGGCATGCTGTACCTGACTCTGGTTGTGGTACATGGACGATGGTGCTGCTGTAAGAACACTGGCTGGTGACAGACACCACACTCATGGCCTTAGTGGACATGGTGATATCTGTTAGAGGTGCTCCTACTACTGCTGCTGCTGATGGGCTCACTGACACCTGACTGTCCAACACCACCACTGGACACAGAACAGTCATTGGACGTATAAACAATATGTCAATATTAATGCTGATGGCCAACTGACAAAAAAGAACATGATCAGACAGAAAAGAAAATTTAAAAGATGAAATGGCATTAACGTTTCATAAAAAAAGAAGGGTGTGTGTATACTACCATCTGAGGTGGTCTGAGCTGTCTCAGTGGCTCTAGTTGGCTTGTCATCTTCTGAGGTAGATGATGAGGAAGAGGAATTGGCCAGTGAGTGGGATTCGCTTTTGCGCTTAAGGGCCGGACCCGAACAGCTCTCCAAATATCTAGAACATACAAAAACATGTACACATGTAAAGAAACTATGACCAGTACCGCAGCAATGATGTGTTCCAACACGTGATAAGATGAAATGATTTAGAGAATGATATGATGTTGCCACTACCTACCTAATGATGTTGTCCACACAGTTAATCTGTTGGTAAGAGGGAATGTGTGTTGGCTTCCTGCTTTCCTCATGATCCCTGACCTCAGGGTTAGAGGCTGCGGGTGGAAGTAATGCTGAGAGAATAAAGGGCACATTTAGTACATTTGTTAGTCTAAAATATAATATTGTAAAGAATTAATATAGTTTATACCATCACTTTTGAAGAAGCAAAACAATTAAAAGTATTAATTTGTGATGTATGTGGTTGAATTACCTGTGGGAGGTTTGCCAAGAGGAGTCATTTTATGCCTGGAATCCAAGTATGCTTGCTGGCCCCAACTCTTCACTCTGTTTACATCAGCACAGATCTGCTGCAGAGTCATCTGTAAGGATGAGAGCACACAAGGCATATCAACACAATTAACCTTGGCAACAACAACTGTGCAACCATTGGCTTCATGGCCAGTGACAGCACTCTAATGTCTCACCGGTTCCCTGTGTGAATCCTCCCATAGGTTGCCATTGCTGTCACTAGAAGAAGCAACACTGATATAGTGCTCATGGGAGCCATTGCTTCCCAAACTTCCATAACCACTGGAGCCATTGTTATGGACAGGCTGTGGAGAATAAACAAAGAAATTAGGGTACAAAAACACAAAACAAAAAAATCACCAAAAATACTTCAATTCATACATACAATACAGAGAGAAATGTATGCAAGCAAATGTATGTATGAACGGGAGAGAGAGACTGAGAATAATATTTTACTGCATCAATGCAATGTATTCTATTTATGCATGTGTATTAATGTATATTTAAGCATGTGCAGTAGTTGAAATTGTAATTGAAAATGAGAAAAAAATGTCAAATTACTCGTCAAGCATCAAAAACAAGATTAAATGTTAACTAAAAGGTGTGAGCCAAAATAAAAAGTCAAACAAATTAATTTTTGAATAAAGATAGCCTTTCACTTAATAAATAAGCAATTACATTTTCATCACTTATATAATCACCTGCAAGAAAAGCTTATAGATCTTGGCCTGCAGATCTTTGATCTCTTCATGGTTGACTGGAAAATCCTCTTTAGTCGGAGCTGCAAAAACATCCTCATTCAGCGGACTCCTAGAAACAGATCACAGCACAAGGATGTCATAATTATGTTTTGTAAAATGAAATAAAAAACAACAGAAGGACAGGCAGCTCTATTAAACAGCCCTGTGTTCTACATGAAAAGGAGTGAAATTACATGAATTTGTACACACTTAGGCACAACTGTAAACCGTGTATGAGCACACTCCATTGTGGGGCACAGTACAATCAAATACTAGGAAGTAGATTAGAATCACATATTGTAATCAGTAAGTTTTTTATCAACAACAATGCTCGTACAGCACCTGTTACAGCCAGGATTTTAATAGGTAGTTAGTGCTGGCATCCAGTGATTTAATAGAAAGCATTGACATACTTGTTATGGACAAAACAAATGAATGTGTTCTCCCTTACGTCCTGACTTTGTGCCGTCCGATGATGAAAGCAACCTTTCGGCTCCAAGGGTTGATGAAGCTGGACCAGCTGGTGTCCAAAGTGACATAGTCTCCATTTTGGCAGCGCAAGCGCACCGGCGAGTGCTCAAATGGAGGCTGGCCTGCATACTTCAACACTGAAGATGACATTAAAAAAGCAATAAACAAAAAAGGAGATGTTTCAGGAAAGTCAAGAATGAGATGTTTGGTTGGAGGGTTTCAAATAAAAATTAAATAACAGAGGCATTACTGCACATCATAAAATAATCTGAAGTGAACGGTCAAACATCTACTGGGCACGAAAATATATGTATAATTCAATAAATCCAATTTAATCACTGTACACTGTCTCCTCCAAATTCACTGACCTTTCCGGTGCATAGACAGCATGAGGGGGCGGTCCTCTGGGTGAATGCAAGTAAGCAATGACGTGCCAATCAGATCCTGAGGAAGGTATCCTAGCAATGGTACAGCCCTGTGGATTGTCACATTTAAGTAAGCTTCAATCAATACAGGAATGATGCTTATTTTACACTCCATTTGTGCATCTATTGAGGTATTGAAGTATAGTGACCTGTCATCCACTTCCAGGAACACACAACCAGGGGAGTGTGTAGTGGTGAAGATGCGCTTGTCCATTGGGATCCGAGGTGCTGCATGAGAAATAAACGTGAATGTTAAAAGGAAAATAATGTCAATGGGTCCCATTTTTTTTTCTTGAATATCATAAGTATGCACAGCATTCGTTAATAAGTTACAAAAAGTTGTGTTTCTAATGCTAAATAGATAAATAATAAACAGGTCCATTAAAATATTATTGTTTTATAGAGAAGGGAACATTTCTGGTGTTCTTTGTGTCGTTTGTGATGTCAGTAATTGTACCCTCATATCCTGAGATGATGCGCTCAGCAAGTGCCAAACAGCACGGCTCCTCTTCCTCCCCATTGTTTCCCGTTCCTTGCACTTTCAGCAAATAAGGAGTGATCCGGAAAGGATTGTAACGCATCTCCCCCTCATGGTCCTTCCCCCCCCTGAAAATACAAGTTGGATTTGCAAATCCCACTGTGACCATAAAATAATAGATTTTTCATTGGAAATACCATTTTCAGAGAATAGCTAAGATATTAAACAATTAAGACACCCTGTCAATGCTAACCTCATTCTGCAGAAAAAAGACTTGACCTGGGCACACTGAAACAGAACCCCTGCTGTAAAGACAGAACAAGGGATATGTTTTAAAATCAAATCTATATTTGAATATAGACAGTTAACTGAGAAGCATCAATAAATGGAACAAAATTCAGTTTTTACTTGAAATATCAAACTGTGTCAAAATTATTGTTCAATTTCAATTTATCGCTCAATTGTCCAATTATTATTCATCTAAAAACAACGTTTGGAAGAGTGGTAAAGCAAGAACAGAAAACATCTCAAGTAAAACTAAACTTAAGTCACATTACAATGAATACTGAAAAATACATACAGGTCCAAATCTAAAAAAACAACAACCCTGAGCTTAACACACCTGTGTGAGAGTTGCTCCACGGTGGCAAGTGAGGCTGTGCTGTGTGCGAATAGAAAACGTTAACATCTTGATGATACAGCAGCTCCACAAACTTAGCTGACTCCAAGAACTTCCTCTTGCAGCAAAGGATGCTAGACGCTTGCTCCGATGCATACAGCACGCAGCCACTCGTCAGGGAAAAAACCATTACGAAGGAATCCTAAAAGGTTGCACACAAACAAAAAGATAGATACACACACACACACACACACACACACACACACACACACACACACAGCCGAGCCAAATCACAGAATGAGTTAGAACGAGTTGCGCTGAGTGTCCACAACTATGATAGAACCATTAAAGAGCATTAGCATAGGACACATGAAAAGCCATAAAAATTTTACACAAAGTTTTTCTCATGTTACAACAGCATCAGGTTCTATGAGTTGTGTGTGTGATATATTGTTGTTGGTATATGTGTGTGTATGCTTGTGAACGCTAGTGAATACCGTGTTTTTTTGAGTGTGTTCAGAGGTGACTCTTTCCAACTCTTCCAAGGTGCACACAGAAGCATCTCTTCTCTCATCCTGGCCATTTCGCATCAGCAATTTGTAGTATTCACTATTGGCTAGGGAGCACAAGACAAACACAATGTGCTTTGACACGTCTTCAAACTCTGGCATATGAAAACAACTGTTTCCAACAACAAACATTTCTGTTGTGTGTTTGATGAGGTTACCTTGCACTTGTTTGACACAGTTGAGCGCATAGTGTAATGCCTCCACTGTGCTGGCTTTGCTGCGACTGCGCTTTTCTGAGGGAAGTCTCTTCTTCATCTCAGCCACTGTTACAATCATCTCTTTGTGGGCCTGCCCTCTGGCACCATCTGCATGCTCATTGCTAAACAGAAAGTTTTCATAAAAATAGAGCTCTCACAAGAACGAGGCATACATTTGCATCAAACAGTGATCCATCACAATGAATGTTCAGTATGCTTCATTTATAATAGTGCTGTAGTCCAGTGGTAATGAGGGGTTGTTTGGGCATTCAAGGATGATTCACCATAGGTTGCTATGCTGTTGAATGTTGGATGAACGAATCTCAAGTCTTGGCTTTGGAGTGATCTACAAGCATGTGAATGCATCAACAAAGAAAAGTTTTGAAAAGACAAAACTACCACACAAAATTTATAGAAGCAGAAATTAATAGAATTGCATTGGTATAGTCAATTAAATGCACAGATACAAATCCTCTTAATAAGGATGCACAATCCACTGAATTTAAACCAAAAATCATGACATAAAATGTGCGATTATTCAATTATTCGCAAAAGGTGATTTAATTAAATGATTAACTGAATGTGGCAGAGGGGAAGAGACCCTGTCAAGTATAAAATAATATATATACTATAAAAGGTTACAGATCCACCTGTATTAATGATATGCTATTTATAAACCATGATAAGAACCCCCTAAAAAGGTGGATGTAACAAATACTAGACATCCCCAGGATGTGCACATAAACACAGAAAAAAAACATGCGCACACCAGTAAACAGCTCTTTGTTGGAGAACTTTTCATACAGGAGGCAATGGTGTAATGTTACTTCATTCCAGTCGCAAAAACAGGTTTGTTTAATTAAGTAGTTTGGTATTTTTTATTCCTAAACAAAATAGTCTGACATCAGATTGACTTTATGCTTTGTCAGCCAGCGTGTTGCAATATTTTTTCAGAATAATACCAATATGTTAACTTCCCTTTATATATTTATGAGTTGACAATCAGCAAGATGTCACAGAACCCAAGGTCGGTTTGGTGTTACGTCTGTTGACTCGGAAAGAGAAACATATAATTACCTTTTAGTAGAGGTTGAGATGGATCCCATAGCACTACCAGGGCTGTGATTGGCTGAGGATGAGAGGTCATGTGATCCACTAGTCATCTCCTCATCTTCCTGTGCTGCCTCTCCACCTGAAGCGCCACACTGCTCTCCCCTGAGGCGCTCTGAATGCACCTCTCCTCCCTGCTGGCCATTCTCTCCCCCTGTTCCTTCTCCTGTGGTTGACAGTAAAGAAGGCTCCCCATCTGGGCCACTGCTACCTCCAGGCATCTCCACGCTGTTAGTCACTGTTCAACAGTATTTCATCCAGTTATGGGCGTAAGCAGGGTTCTTCACACATTCAACAATGGGACTGCGGTCCATGTAGTGCAGATAAATCGGTCCTGATTGCTGGATTTGCAGGTGTGTTTTGAGAACTGTCAGACTACAAAGAAATGAAAGGAGATGGTGTTAACATAACACACAGCATTGGATTTAACAAATTCAAACCAGTTCTTCCTCTCTTGTAAACATGCAAACAAACACAGCCTAATAGATTTTATATTTAATCTAATGGATCCTGACATCTGCAAGGGAAGAGATTACTATAGGCAGGAAGAAGAATCCAAAAACTAAAATTGGTCTAGAAAACATTAAGGTCAAGGATAAAAACTGAGCCAATCACACAATAATAAAGACTATTAAAACAAAACAACATTTTTCTGTTATCTTTTATCTAGTAGCTGGAGACCAAAACAAACTATAAACACCATTGTTTATAGTGTATTTTCCCATTGAAGGTTTGCGCTGTTTTCAGGCAAAATGCCTTGTTGTATTAGAGAGCTAAGGCTGAGTTCTGAACTGTTGCTGTATGAACCTCCAAAGATCCTTGAGACAATGTATGTGGCATTACACTATACAAACAAGCTTGACTAAGCACGATATGAATTAGCTATCCTCTTATTTTGTTTCTTAGACCGTCCGGGATATCTATGAGGCATTAGGTTTGTCTTAACCCAAAACCATGGGATGAAAAGTCATTTTTATGGATAACGAAGAACTGCCAAAAATAAGTCTAAAAAATATACGCAAAACAAAATGTTTTTTCAACACAATCTCTTACCAAAACAGATTTTTTTCCAAATCTGTATTCCGTTTGCATAATATTATTGGCTAATCAGCAATCAAACTACATCAATTCTTTCTGACTCGCTACCAACGCCTACAATTTTATTTGGGTACATTTCATCCACCATTACTGCCAAGACAAGACACAACTCTGCCAAATGCTGATCATAACAGAACAGATACAATAATAATAACAATGACCATGTGACATGGCATAATAAGTCATAAATGCAGAGAAATGTTTTATAATTCCACTGATTCAAATTATCTCCTGAAATACTTTGGCCTGGTCAAGGGCACAGATACATGTTGACACAGCTTATAACAAGCGAGCGATCAATCCCTAGTGTGAACGTTTCAAAACAATTGTTGACATATGTGCAAAGAGAGAGAGAGAGAAAGTGACAGAAGGAGAGAGAGGTAGAAAATCAGTACAGCAATAAAATTCATGGTCAAAGTCCTGTCTCTCTGTGCTCATCTTTCCCCTTCCACTTTCCAGGTGAAAGAATTATAATTACTTCCGTGATCAACTCCAAACATGAGTCATCAAAAAACAACACAACAAAATTGAAAATATTTGCTGGAAATCTACTGTTGCTCCACAATTGAAAGGTCCAACACTGAACAACAGCAATGTTTAAGTTATAAATAAGTTTTTATTTATACATTAAGCACTTATTTGAAAAATGGCTGACAAAAGAAAGAAAAACTTCACGGCTGAAAGTTTAGACCTTCTACGCTTCAATGATTTGTAGTGGAATATGACATTGCAACAGCAACAAAGATTTACCACAACCAATGATGCAGTGAAAGGCAAAAAAATCTTAAGAGCAGGGCCAACATAAAATGTGCAGCCAATAGTACAGCAAAAGGAGAAACTTCAGGAAAAACTCTCTTGGCAAGTCAGTCTTGGTGCCAAAAACAGTCAGGGAGTGTATTTCACAGTGGAAAGGTTAAGCGAGTTAAGGTATTTAGGTAACAAATACTATCACACTTCCAATAGTATACAGTCTTATGATAGGTGTCAGTTGGGAACTAAGCCCTGAGTTTTATCCAATACAAAACTGGAAAATGGCATAGAGAGGAAAAGATGCCTCATGCCACATGAAGGAAGAGAGTAGGAGGAAAATAGCAAAAAACAAAAGTGGACAGTACTTTCTACAGCTAAAACAAACTAAATAGGTTACCTGAACTATTATGAATGTGAAAGTTTCTCCTTATTCTAAGTATCTGTTTAACACATAGCATCACGTTTCCTATTTAATATTGTCAAAATGAATGGCAGAGGGATACCGAGATGAAAACAATGAAGGGTCTAATCTTGTATCTCAAATTCATCAGCGATGGCAGCCTCATGATCAACTATCTCCAGTGCAATGAAACTGAAAAAAAACATACTTGATACGAGATGAATACTCAAATTTACTGGAGATATGGAAGAAAACCCCAAAAGAGAAGAGAATCTGATTAGTTGCAGTCCTAATTTGCTCCTTCAAGTAAGGACCTATTTCATGAGGAAAAATGACAGAAAATCCAGATAGGAAACTCTGATCCCTGATGTGAAGCTTTGTAGCAATGCTGTGCTACAGGTTGAACAGTAATGTTGATAAACACATGGCCTGTAGTAATACATATACACCTGTTGATACTCTCATATGGCCTACATCACCTACTGCCATCAAATGGTGGAAACCAACAGCTCCTGTTCCAAACAAACCTGACACTCATTTGCTGGTTCATCGCCCCTTCCCCACATGAACCCAATAACCTCAACAACCTGACGCCATACTCGCAGCTTAAAGGAAACTTGCGAGAGAACTCAAATATTTCCATAAGTCCACTTCACTGAAAACAAAGTCACACGTTATGTACTAATGATCAAGAATGACGATCGATTATTTCCACGTATGTAGTCAATTGTGACATTATAGCTAATTGTGGTGCATATAATATCATAATACTGCCATAAAGATGCATAAAGCAACAGTAAACATATGCATATAAATATCTGTATATGTACATCTTTATATAGAGAGACATAAACATATAGTGTGTTATTGTTGGTGCCTTGTATTTTTGTATATCCGCATCAGCAATGTTGCCAGTGTTGCTACAGTAATCTTACTTAGGCGATTACTTTCTGTAGCAACTGACTGACCTGCAAAGGCAAGCGCGTGAATTAGCTAACATGATACACACAAGCAACTGACTGGTACTGACAGGTATTTCAAATTTTATTTCAAACTGACGTTGCTATAACCATATTCGTAACGCTCTGAACAGTTCCACTTTGACCAGATAATAAGACATTGATTACATTTCAACTGTTTACATCTACTATGGTGCAATGGGCGAGGTGGCCAGCTAGCTCAGTTAGCCGAAGTGCTAACGACACTAGGCATTACTTTTGATCTTCTGTAACAATATTTACCTGTTGAAATCCGCGCGTGTTTCACCCACGACAAAGTAATGCTGGTCAAATAAACCGAACAACTATTCTAAAATTATTTCCTTGTAATTGTGTTCCAGTCGTGTCAATGGCCACCCATTCCACAAGCGCTTGACACATTTCTGCAACGTGAGGCCGCCCAGTGGTTAGCCGCGCCCATCAAGTTAGGATTGGACGAATTAAATTAGCATCTATCGTCTGATTGGAAGCAACGCCGGGCAGTGGGCGGCACTCTTCCGCGCGTTCCAGCGGCTGGCTAGTGATTCACGTGGACCTCCATGTTACACAACAGAGGTACAACAATCCTCATACGAAGTCTAGAAACTACGTAGAGATTGACGTAACAAATCCACGTTACATTGATCGCTCAATACTACTGAATGAACGAAACAAATAAACAGAGTGGTCCGTCCACTAAATGCAAATCAGACATCTTTTATTCATCCTCGTATTCAACTCGTGGTTTTGAATAAAGAGTGATACTTTCACCCACATTCGTTCGTACAGGACATCTGTAAGCGAATGGAAAAAAAGTTATGTCCTACCTGAGCAGAGGTAGGCTAGTAAACTAAACCGTGGTGCAACCATGACAGATGTATCACACACATTAGAGTGGGTGTACAAGCGTGACACAACACATCAATACAGTGTTGAGATTAATTAGTTTGAAAAGTCAAATGTTGCGCTGAAGGCAATTAAGAGCATGACGTCATGTGACACAACGTAAATATCAATAACCGTTATTAAAAAAATACTTGACAGTATTATACAGGACTGTCCTAGGGAACATGTCTGAGGCGGCTCAAGTGAACAGGCTCACCACACACAGGAATGAACCTGATATGTTTTGGTAAAGATAGAAAATACCTGTCACTGCAAAGATTAGGAACAAGTAGGACATTCCATAACACGTTATTAAAGGTAGGTTTGGCCGCTTACCTTTCTTTGTGAATTCTTCACCTGAATGTCATGCATTTCAGTGAAGGTCAGCTGACACATATCTGCCAAGCAGTATGTACTAGGCAGGAAATTGTTCTTAAACCAATGTGAAGCAACTGTTTTTTAATCCAACTCAGTGGGTGAATTAATGAAAACTTTGTAACTTTGTAACCAAAATAAGCAGAAAGAAACAAAGATTGAGCTTTGTGGTCCAAGTTAAAAGTTTTATTCAGAGAAACGTTATTTAAGGCAAGAGTAGAATTGCACTTATTTCCAAATACATTCTGAGGAAGTTGAAATGGCACGGCTTGTAAGTTACTGAGTCTCAGATTTCTGGTGTAGGCAAGACAGGATGACTTTTCCATTCATCAGTGATAAATATTTGGCCTGCAAAAGCATTCAACATGGCATTTGAACACAAAATTAATTCCTGCTCTATAAACTATATAACTGTCTAATTCATAGGCTTCACACTTGAGTAGGGGTCCAATTCATTAACTTAAACTACTGAGAAAAACATGCACTAAGAAAAAACACTACATAAATTGAAAAAAAAATGGAAAATGCAATATCAACAGTTCTGCTAGCAGTAATAAAATAGCTAAATACAGATTGTTCCTTATGTATATTTTTTTTCATGGAACACATTTAATTAATGCATACATGGGGCATGCACTCATCCAGTGTTGGTATATGTGGCATCACACAGACACAGCCTACTCATACACACACACACACACATATAAACAAACATCAAAAATACTCTAAAGTCTATTTTTGGATTAGTTATTTAGGTTAGTTATATATGTTAATTGGAAAACTAATGTGAAAAAGAGAAGTAAATTGTCACTAAGTCAAAACAACTTAAAACAGCATGTGAGAGAACTTAACATTGGAATAAATACCAGAGTGAAGAGACACAGAAGATGTGATAAAAGACGAATAAACTCAGCTGGTCCATTAATCTGCAAAGTACTGTATGTGAGGACAATCAGAGCATTCATTGGCACTACTGGTGGACTGGTTGATTTTTTCACCTTGTTCGCATCTGTCTAGAGCTACAAATTACTTTTTTAGCATTTAAATTTTTTTGCAGTCAAATGCTGAATTTGTGGCAGTTTCCCTAGAGCGTTGGACAGACCGGATAATACTGCTTCAGCGGTACAAAAAAACCAAATGCAGGATGGAAATGCTTATATATAATCAGGTGGGGTGGATTCAAATGTTAAATTTCAGGTGACAAACAAGAAGCAAATTTTATTCAACCATGTATTGTAGAAACACAAGACAAGAAGTACAAATAAAATAAGGCATTGGATCCCACATTGCCCTGTCAACTGTAAGAATTTGTGGAATTTGCAAACTTTAAAGCAGAATAAACATTTCAATAAACTGAAAATGGTATTGTTTATCTCTGAAGACTGGCACAGTGTATTGCTTGGAAAAGGAGTATAAGTTGTCTGATATTTGGCATTACTGTTACGATGGAGACTAATGGAAAACAGCACGTCACAAAGGCACTTGTCATAAGCTAGTAAATGAATGGTCATTATTAATAAAATAATAATTTAAAAAAAATCTATAAATTGAGGAGCATTTACAACAACATTCTTCAGATCTAGTCCTGAGGCCAAACTTATCCGATCCAAGTACACTTTTATTCATCTTATATAGGCTGGGTGCTTTGAAAAATATTTGGAATTGATTGGTAAGTGATGCCAACCTCTTTATAATGTCAATCTTAAGAGCTACTAAATTATAATATATACCAATTTCTGCGTGACTAGTTTGACTATTTTTTTTCTTTCGTGGAATGGCAAAATTTGTAATAGCTAATATGGTATAGTGATGCAAAACTGTTGTTTTCCGACGATAATGCGTGTGTGTGGCTCTCTCTCCGTCCATCTGTCTGTCTGTGACCCACACGCACGCACACAGTCCTGCCCACACACACACTCACAGGACCAGAAAGTAAGAGCCTTGCAAGGAAGGAAAGTTGCTGTGGAGCTCAGTGGGAAGTAACCATGAGAAATCTTGCTATGAGACATTAATTTCGCACTTAGCCCCTCTTCTTCATCATCATTTTCCTCCTCTCCTCATCCTGTGGTCACTGCTGTGGTTGCTGCTTTACGAGTTAGACCAAACTGAGAATGGAGAGGGGAAGATTATTCTTTATTTTCATATACAGAAGTAACTTTACATGAACTAGTTTTTCGCTGAAAGGTCTGTAACCAATCAATGCACGTAAAATTAATTTGCAGTGTAAAAATGCAAGTCAATCTGGATCAAATTCTTAATAACAATATGCAGATTTTTGTAAATTTAATGTAAAATAAACATTCTTGTAAATTCAATGAATGGTAATTTGAGGAAAACCAGAGCTGTATTTTCAAAAATGTAAATGTAAATATGTCATAGAACAAACCATTGAGATGTAACAATTTCAATAACCAAAGGCTTTATACTCACTAATAACGATAATCACGATGATCACTAGGACAGCTATCAGGATGGCCCACATCTGCAACAATTAGGTCAGTCAGGGTCAGTCAGGGCTGTTTACATTTACAATAGGGTAAAATGTGCTGGGCTAATCTCTGTTTAGGCACCTTGCAGTTCTTCCACCAGTACTTCCTTTTCAGTTTAGCAGCACTGGTTTCAAACTGGGATGCTCCAGCCTGCAGTGCATCTGCTCTGTCATCCAGTTCAGACAGCTTCTGATCACGTTCCAGAACCTTGTCCACATTAACTCGCATAATATCCACCACCTACACATAAATACAAATGAATAATCCACTCAGTTAATGTCATCACTTTTTAAAATCCTGTCTGGGTGTAAATAATCTAGATTTTGAAATTAGTACTGTGGCAACTTAAACAGTTCCAATAAATGTAACGCAATAACAGGAAAAAAAGTCACACACGCGCACCCACACACACACCTGTTCCACTGATCCACAAACCCAACTCTTGCCCCTCCTCTTAGACAGCAGCAGGGTGGAGTGTGTACACCCATGCGAGCATTACATAACCATAAAGGCAGTCATTACATAAACTACTGGTATCCAATTGGAAGCTTTGTGTGACATGCTAATGTTAAAGTCCTGCGTAGGAGGGGCTACTCTGAATGGAGAAAAGAGGACGGCATTAGAGACCAGAGGAGGAGCAAGAGTTGACTGCCATTTTATTCCTGGTTGATTCACTGACATCATATTTCCTCAGAACAAGTACCAAGTTCTTGGTGTTTGAATTTACAAAGGCTGGAATGGTTTTAAGTAGTTTTTTTGCGTCAGTGATCCTGCATGTATTACTGTTAGCAGTTTCCACATCTCTTCATACATTCACTTATGCACGCGCAATTTGTAGCGGTAACACTGTGCCACATGATCACATGATTAAGAATGAAGTAACTCACAAGCAATGACAATTTGTTACTGTGTAAATGGCCAACACATTATCTAATATGTTTCTTTTTATCTGTATGAAGAGAAAACTGAAAAATAAAAACTAATGTACACAAAACACTGAAACTTGTACAGTCTGAACGTGTACATACATTTCTGTCTTTTGTTTTAAACTCACTGGTTTTTAACTAATGAGTTCCAATCTTCCAGGGAGCAATTCATCTGCATTATTTTTACAGTACATGATATTGAAGTAAGTAATCAATTACACTGAATAGTCCATTATTAACTCCGGGCTCAAAATTGTAGCCTGTGGTCACATGGAACACACAAGAGTTAACAATAAAAATCGCAAATCATGCATTTTTTTAATAATTTTGATACCCTAATGTGTACTATGAGTTTTGTGGTGGTTGATGATTGCCCAGATATTGTTTTGTGCTTACCATGATTTGTAGCTAGACAATATTGAGAGCTATTCATGAGTCAAAAAAGGTCAACACATTAAAAAAGAAAAATGCAATGTGATTATTATACTTTTATTTTCAATGCCTGAAGCTTTAAGAAGCTCCTGCTAAATAATTATTAACACGATTACAATTTGCACCTCCTTTTAACTTCAACTTTATTTTCTAAGGATAATCAAAGAAATTAAAAGGCCATACCTCATCAACCTGAGCCTGGGTCTGCTGCAAGCGCCGATTGCCTGATGCGCCAGCTCCAGAACCTTCTGGACCAGTGGCTGACCTGGTGGAATGATGAGAATTAGATAGCATATGTATATATGTATCAGCAAACTGCTGTAATGTTTACCATCCTATTTAATTGCATTGTCGGCTGTTGTTGGCTTAAGTATGATACAAACAAAAGGAAAGGAGAGGGAATATATAGTGGATAAGGAAAGGATGGAACAATGAACAATTGTGCATTTTGGACCTGATGTCACACACCCAGTCCATTTCAAACAGTCAGCATGCATCTTGACGACTCTATGCTAAGGTTTGTTCTGTCTATAACATCTTGGACAGACGCTTTCATCACGGAAGCAAGCATCAGTAACTCTGCTATTTATATTAGTTTATACTATTACTATCACTATATGATCAGTATATACTATTGATACTTATTATCAAAATGCTAATGCTGTCACAGAATGCATAGATTGCTGCCATAGACCTTTCAAAAGTGGTTGGCTGCTGCCACCATCTGACTTGTGGCAGTATTGTCCTAGAATTACCTAAATTACATCAGAAAGGCCGAGTGAATTAAATGAGTTTACTATCAACTGGAATTGGTGCCTCTGATATTCAGTCCAACAGAGCAGCACAGCGGCTAGCTACAACCACCCACGGTCTTATGGCAGTAATGACCAAAACTAAATTAGAAAGACAGATTACTTGACACTGAGGATATCAGTTCAATGTGTTTAGGAAGGGCTAAAAAACTAAAAATAAATTTTCAATGCAATATCAGCTAGGCCCACTTAAAAAGCAGACATGAGAGCTATCTGATGGATCCCACCTTTCTATTTACATGCAAAAAAATTACATAGTAAGCTGGTGCAACCATGCATATTCACTCAAAGCCAAACATGCAAAGGACACAATACCCTCACCTGGTGTTCAAAATATGAGGGTACAAACAAAGCTACACATCAGACTAGTAAAAGTGCATGGTGGCCTAATTAAAAGAACTTTTTGGTAAATTTGGGCTCAACCTGAAGTATGACAGTAAATTATAAAATGGCTACAAAATGATCACACATCTGCACAAAGTCTTTCTTCACATTCTACTGCTGACATCTGCTGTGTCAACTTTCACCTAACATGAGGCTGACATCCAGATCAAACTACACCGATGCTGACGTACTAACCAGGAACAAGTGACTGTGTGCTACTTTTCTTGGTAGTCCAACATTTCTTTCCAGACAAAACAACTAACAAAAAAAGAAAATCATAATTTGTATGCAGCTGCCTATTCAAGTAAATGAGAAATCCAACAAAACAATTTGTCTAATGGCAACAGTAGATGGTTCCTCCTGCAACTTTACCACACAACTGAACAGCTTGAGAGCCTATCAATGTCACATAATTTCCTGGCTATGCTATATTCACCAATTAAGTATAGCAGAAATCTAAAAATCAAGTCATGCAATTAAACACCTCAAGTAAAACTATCATTCTGGTAATAGTTCATACACAGCTTGCCTAGATTCAAAGAACAAACACAGGAAATCTTTGCATGCAAGTAATCCTAGCCTGGGTAATTTCCTTCCTTAATCCATGACTTACGTCCTTCCAACAGCAAAAACCAATACACAAACTTTCAATAGTGAAATCTAAAATAGTGTCGTAGAATGCCATGACGGCTATTGTTTATTTGAATTTTTATAAAACTTAGACTAATCCTTCACATGACCATTTCTGTCATATCAGCATCAATTTCTTCAAAATAAAAACAAGATATATATATCAAAACTAAACATCTGCAGTCTTCAAAATCCTTTAGTGCTACATTCAATTGGTATTACTGGTATGTTATAACCCAGTGTCTGCAACTCTACATTAGCTTTCATGTGACATGACATGGCCTCTCCTTAACATGTCACAATTTAGGCAAGGAAGTGACGATGTCGTAAGAAATGGTAGCAGCTCTCCACGACAACCAGAGCAATTTTACCCATGTAGTCAGTCATATAGTGGTAGAGATACACATTTCATTATTGTGACACTAATTTCAGCTAAATAACACAGCCCAAAGGCAGACACCTAAGGCCTGAACAATGTCTTGCAACACAAGCACAGCATAAAGGTTAGGCAGCTGCATTCGATAATCATTAATCAAGTCTGATTAATTTATTGGGAGTTCGAGATCAAATGAGAAATGGACATGATTAAATAATGTTTGTTATATTTACAAATGAACATATCTGTCCATTCATGAATATGGTATTTCTAATTTTATAATGTATTTGTTACATACCAAAGTGAGGTTTTGGTTCTGCATGGAAATAAGGCATGATTCAGCTGCAACCAGGTTTTAATGCAATTGCAAAGACATGTCGATCGTACTTTATAATGTGTGATAATGTAGACAATTGTTAATAATAGAATAATATACAAATCTTAAGATAAACAAGCACCGGCTAAATGTGACATCATACAATCTATGCAGTGCTCTGAGTAAACGCAGTAACTAAACATCAAATCTGAACCGGATGAGACGCAAATAAACAGAAAACATTTAAATTTCCAACTTGCAATGTTTTAGTAGTTAACGTGGAATAAGCTTGTCGTGTGCTTAACAAATGTTCACTTATATGACATTATAATTGAGTCACTCTTTTTGTATTGTGAGGTTTAGTAGCAAGTGCTAACGTATCTGGAAAAACTACCGCACTAGCACTTGTTGCATGCTAACAAAGTTTGGGCGTTGCTTTTTTCACCGATCGTTTCAAACTAACAGGAAGGCCAGATACTTTCAAGAGGAAAAGTAGTTACATTTGATGCTAAAACAGGTTTTGATGGAATAATTATCAACTTACATGGTGAACAGAAATGATGAAAAACCCTGTCCGCCGCAGTTTGTTCTTTGAAAGCTAAATGCTAGTTTAGCCAATGGTGTCAAGTAGAGATGTTACCGTACGTCTCTCCGACAAACCACGTGACTGGTGACGTTGCAGCTGTTGCTGCTCCATTTGGGTTGAGAATCATGTGACCAAGTTGGTTTGACAGCGACAACTTTGAAAGTTTACATTAGTCAAAGAATTAAAAGAGCACAGAAAACAGCGGAGAACGCAAGGATAATAGATGTAGGTGCTCTCTACTTTTTTGCTTTATTGTGAAGCCATGGAGAAAGATATGACAAGTATAGGAACATTTTAACCAATACTTTTAACTCTTAAAGGCTGGCAAATTAATTACTTAAGGAAAACTATTAGGTTATTTCAAGGAATTGGATAAATGTAATGGTACTCTAAGCATTAGTAGGACTTTAATAATTGAATATACATGTAGAAATGACATAATAATGGTAATAATAGGAATTTTAAAATACTGAAATCCATTGAAGTAGCCCAGTCATTTGAAAAATATCTTAATATGCATGTTTGTGTCTGTTTTGTGTTGTCATATATTTTATCTACCAATAACGCATGCAATTTATAATGCTTGTTTCATATAAAACAACTTCAATATGCGATATGTGAGTGCACGAAAACATTAAAAAAAAGAGAGACATCAGACCACCAGCACACAGGTCACAGAAAAATGAACAGAGGTCATACCTAGAGATGAGTGTTTTTAGGCAAGTTTTTATGGAACCCAGAGTCTGCAACACTTTCAAATGGTGCAGGAAGACATTCCAGAGGTGGGGGTGGTTGTGCAGAAGGCCTTGGTATGTCACAGAATCAGGAAAATGGGTGAATTGATGAAGACATTCGTAAGGTATGGCATTCTTAAATTTCCCATAAAATTGTCTTTATTTTACATTACTTTATACTGATTTTCCTGTCGTACAGGAAACCTAGGGAATTTCACAAGAATTCAAATCAACGTTCAGTTTTTTGAAGATGGACCTCGACAGAGGTTAAATAAGAAAAAGGCTAAATAATTAAACTTCATATAGATTGTATCAAACAACTGGATTTATATATCATTTGTCAGACAGTTTTCAGTCACCCTGAGTGTCCTCTGTGAAATTTATGAGTAAAACCAAAACTCTATAAACAAACTATTTAAACTTTCAACAGACTCAGTCACAGAAGCACATTGTCTGCACTCCTCAGCTCATAGATTCATATTTTGCCAGTAATTAAATCAAAAAGGCACAACTATGCGTTTACACCCGTCATTCATTGCCCAGCTTGTCATCTGTCCAGCAGCAATAGGGTGGGGTGGATGGGGGGCAAAGCCCATGATCAGCATGTGACATTTTAAAAGTTCAGCCGAAAGAAGTTCTGAATTTAGAAAATCGAAGTGGAAAGACACAAAGGTTTGAATGACGTAGCTTAGCCTTGACTGATAGAAAGTTCTAAAGTTACTGCTGAACAAATTACAGACAGACAGGCTATTCACTTTACCGTGTGTTTGTGTGTGTGTGTGTGTGTGTGTCCTCAACTCAGCTTGCTTAAAGACTGAGTTGAAGAGTAAATAGAAACTGCATGACACAGAGAACAATGATGCTCTTTGTCTCAGAAAAAGTCAATTCATTACATGAAGCTCTGCTTAAAGGTTAATGTTGGTCTGATATCCCACTTGGATGGTACAGCTTTGTAGGGCAAAGTATATCCTTTGGTAATGAATGCTATGCTATGATATTTTACATCAGAATGGAACAAAAATACGACTTGACTTGAAAGTTGACTTAGAAACTATATGCATAAGACTAACCGGTACACAATATAGCATTTCACACAAATGTTAACTGGAAGTGGGATTGATATCATTAATATGAATAATATAATAATATCGTTAATATAAATATTTAGGGTTCCTGAAGGAAAATGGTCAATGATATGTTGGAGTTTATTACATTTTGGGATTCAGTGATTTAGGGACACTGATTTCTGCTGCATTCAGCTGTTGAGTTGGTTCAAAATGGATTCTCACTTTTTGTTTAAATACGGTCGTCAACATTTATCAAATTCAGCAAACACACATAAATTATATTCTTATTGAAATGTTCATATAAAGCACAAAGTCTTGTTTTAGTTCACACTTGCTCAGAAGCGTTTATTGGTAGTTAAAAAAATCTCAAGAAAATAAAAACATATGCTCGCAAATTTTATTGAGAAATATACTGGTGAGTAGTAATGAAAAATCAAGATTTTACAAGATATCCGGGAGCTGCCTTTTCTATTTCCTGTTAGGTATCGTAAAATAAAAATAAAAATATAAAATGGAGGTAACAAATGAATAATGTTCTTCATGTCATCTACTTTATATTTTATATTTTCATTGAAAACCTTCCATGTTCAAGTCCATTCTTGAAACATTCGATCATTTGAACTTTACTTAACTTTATTTCCTCATTCAAAGGTTGTACTTTACCCAAATTATTGCACAGACCAGGCAATAATTAAGGTGTGTTTCAATTTAAAGCATTGTTATGAAAGCCAAAAGCAAAATATTTATAATAAACAAGAAAAAGTTAAAAGTTTTAGTATACATTTGCTATGTGGTTGGAATACCTTTTTTTTTCTCAACGGTAGACCAATGTTAGTCTGAACAGTTAGTTAGATCAAAGTTAATCTGCATGTGACGCTTATGGGAAATCCTTTTCTTGGTGTCTACTGGCTCCTGGTTACATCCCAGATCCTCCGTCTGCAGTAGTTTCACTTCCAGGTCTCTGCTACAGCAAGATAAACAGGTGTTGTGCTTACTGAATAACCCATGTGTAATGTGGCCATTTTACTCACCAAAATGTTTGTTTGTTCTTAAGGTTCACCACAACACTTTCAACTTACATAGTTCCTTCCTATTTCAATTCCACCGTGATACAGCAGGCCAGATCTCTCCTCCTGTAAATACATAGTACAAAAGTTCAATTAATCCAACTGATTTCTTACTTTGATTTTAAATGCCATCCTCAAAGAATGTCTTTCAGGGGAGGTCTAAATTGAGGAAGAGTCATTCAAAGAAAGATGTCCTAATGTCGTGTAGTGTGACTGAAATCCTTGTTGATAACATTCCACATCTTTGTTGGCTTCCATGATGGTCATCTGATATTTACCGCAGGTGCACTAAGTAACAAAGTGGAGACTAATGGCCTGACTTCACTCTGTCTTCAGATTGCAGGCCTGGTATGTAGGAACACAGTGATGGTAAATGGCTCGCTGGCTCACTTGATAATGTTACACTTTATCCCTCCTGAATAGAGAAGTGTTTCTCAGTTCTAAGTACATGCACTGACGAGGGTTTTTAGGATGTTGTCCTGGTTCACGTTGATTAGTTAGACATGGATAAAACCCCCCTCTGTGCAGGGACCTAGAGGTCCAAACGGGCTTCCAGCCCACTTTTAAGCCTTCCTGTTGACCCTGTCTGTAGTTATTGACATTTACACTTTATAGACTTTATAGAACAGAATTTTGTGTGAGCCATAGTGTTGAAACCATCAAATCTTTGATAAACATTTTTGATACTAATAAGAATACTAACACTACTACTACTACTAATAGTAATGATAATAATAATGATAATAATAATAGTAAGGAGTATATGGGTATAGTCTATATATAGGATAGGTCAGCAAAAAACAATTCTCAGGATTTATTCTGTTTTACACAGAAATTGTGGACATTATTTTATAATATGTGACAACATAAATAATAATTAAATTAATAAGGTAACTATCATTACGCAGCAATTCAGACTTTATGATCTTTGTAACATAACAAAGTAGACACTAAATCTACCATAAAAACATCTGATTTAAACAATATGATAAGATTAAAAGCTGTAAAACCTGTTTTCAGCACATGTTGGACATATGAAATTAGCACAGTTACAAATGATAAGAGCTCCAACCATAATAGAACTTACGCCGACTAAATCTTCCATCAGCTCCTCCGTCTCGCCGATCTCTGAACTGCATCCTCCAGGGAAACACTCTGATGCACGTTTCTCTCTCATTTTTCGAAGGAAGTCAACTGCTTTGAATTTTCTCAGCAGTGCTATTAGATGAAGAGATGACACAAATATTTTACACAATGGTATTTTATAAGTGGTATTTGTCTTGAAATATCAATAGTGGCCACCAGTTATTGTGTTGTGTGATTACATTTAGACAAAGACGACCTTACCTCCCTCACAGACGTAGGTGATCATGAGCATCACGGTCAGAGCTGTAGCAGCCATATCTTCATGCAGCCTCACTCCCTCACCGACTTGAGTGTTGTGCACCTCACAGCTCCTGGTACTCTGGTACTTTCTGTTACCTGAGAAATCCCCACGCCCACCACCACCTCAGCAGGATTTCTGAGAGGAATGCATGAGAGGATGCAAGTGGGTGTGTGTACAGATCACACGCACTTGTTCAAGTAATATTGACTTGTGAAATCAAGCCTAGTTTCCTCTTGGAGACTGATTCCACAGAACTGTTAATACTTTTAACCCCTTAAACACTGGTCATGATCAGAACAGTTCAGCGTCATTTAAAGGACTTTGGATACATTTAATGGGCCTTTTCACATTAATAACCTATTGACAATTGAATATACAGTCTAGAAAAGGCATAAGAACTCACATCATTTATGGAGATTTGATCTGATTAAAAAGAAATCCTAAAATCTGTCACATTAACTCTTACATTTGACAATATTTCATTTTTCATTTCCTGTATTCTCTTTATATCTGTTGGGTGCCATTTTACACAGATGATGCCAGAATGCATCCAGATATATTTTTAGCAGCGTTAAATCATGTAGCTTTGCTCTTGCAGAGGTAAATAAAATCAAAGAACTCAGAATTTTATCAGAAGTAATCAAGTGAAAACTATGTAGGCCAGCTTGCAGCCTTGAAGATTGATGCTACTGATACGCAGGGTGTGTCTGTTGTATTTGAAAGTAGAATCTGTAATGTTCAATGTTTCATGTGTTTATTTATCTTCACTTAAGTCTACATTTCCAATCATGCCTCGGTTTTGAGACAAGACCCAATCAACGAGCTCCATGGACGTCTGCCTGTATGTTGACTTCCTATTTCAGCCCAGATTGTCTTCCAACTACTTGGAGTGCAGCTTCCGCTGTGAGTTTAGTTTAATTCGTTTGTGAGGCCTCAAACTCACGGGCCACACATGCCCCCCCCACCGAGGGTTTATGAATGATGCCTAGACTTAACTAAAGTTTAATATTTCACAGAGGCCCCGGTGGCGTAAAGCAGGAGTACCACTCGTTCTTTTTCTTTCAACATAGTTAAGGCAGCGTCTTGAAGTACAATCATTTCCGCTCGGAACCCTTCACAGTAAGAGTGGTATTAGAACGACAATTTGAGTCAGTTACTTCTTGCTTTTCCCTTTGTTTATATTCCATCACAACTTCCTTCAATAGATGTATGATTGCATCAGATTTTTGTAGTTGGTGTGTTGTGTGTTGAAGACAGTACATCAAAGAAAAATGCTACAAAGTGAAAGTGAGAAATAAATTTATTTTCAGTACACAAGTACAAGTATTCAGAAATTACTTGTGCTAGATAAATTAGTGCTGTGCATCTCTTCAGTCATTGAGCAAAACTTTTGCATCTTAAATATCATATAGATTGTATTGAGTACAAATAACGCTTTGTATATAATGATCACTAAATCTTATCAAAAATAACAGCCATTTCAGTTTCAACATTGTTCCTACAAAAGAATGTGTCCCACATGTGACTAATCCACTTCATAATCATAATACAAATAAAATTTGGTTTGATCTGAAACCATGAAATTCTTTTTTCTTTTTTTTTTTTTTGCTTTGCTGTGTGATTTGTTGGAGAGATTACAATGGACAGTTGAGGAACATCTGTGAATCTGTATAGTTTAAATGCGCTGATTATCTGTGAAGTATTGTTAAACAGTGTTAAGGAGGCCAGACACAATGTAGTCTGAGGCTTCTCCATCTATGAGGCCTGTTCCATTGTTGTGAATGAACCAACAGGGAACATTTTCCCCATTCTTCCAATCCCCCCTGAAGTCTCTCTGCCAGCCTCTGTGGACCAGAACAAAAACATAAAAACTCAATAAAACACCAAAGCATTTCTAACACTGCTGTTTATGGGAAAGACTGATTTGAATGAACATGCTTGTACCTGGTCACATTGAGCTCCTGTCCGTTCACATACATGGTGGCATCTGGTTTCTCTGGAACTTCTCCCGGCCGTAGGGCTGACACCTCATAGTCAATACCGTGGTAGAACTGACCTGCAGGACAGTGCAGCATTCTAAGTAAACATCACCTCATGTAAACCTTTCATTAAATGTGTTTTTACTACGGCAAAATGTCTATTTTATCACAATTGAGTCTCCTAGAGCTCATATTATGGTTTTACTTTGTAATTATCATTTTTTTTCTTTATTATCACTATATTTTTCATCATCATCATCATTATGGTGTTTTGAAAACTGAACAATCTGATTTTTTTTACATCATGCTGAATTTGCTATTGTAACTGCTGTGAAAGTGATTTAGTTATGTTGTACCTAGCAGGCCATGAACAGATGGAGACAGACGGTGGCTGTCCAGGGTGTAGAACCCCAGGTAGTTTCGGTGATATGGGTGCCCCTTCCATACTTTGTGTAGAAGAATGATAAACTTGACCGAATCCTTTAGAATGACTTGCATGCTGCGATCCTTGGTCAACAGAATATCCATACTGGAGGAGAGGAAGAGGAAGAGGAAGAGGGAGGAGAGTGAGAAAAGTAGAAGAATTGAGGAATGTAGCTGGACAATTCATGTTGCTCTTATACTGGACTTGATTCCGCTGAGGATAATTAGAATCTGATGATCTGACAGAGCCATGACTCACTTGGGTGTCTTAAGGGCGGCTGAGTCTGACCACACCAATTGTAACCATTTGCCATCCTTGAGCACTGAGATGTCCTCAGTAGTCACTTTCAGCTTCACCCCCAGTGCCCGGTGGATGATGCCAAATCGCCAAAAGTAGGTGTTAATTTTACCATCAGGGGGAATGTCCTTATCTCCGATTATCTCACCATTCACCACAACACCTGAGTAAACAGGTAAACAGGAAATTTAGCCTTTGAAATGTAACAGTTGGGTAGACTCATGCACATAAGACAATGCTAGTGACCAAAACCAAAAAATACTTCAATTTACAGCACGTTATTTCCTGTGAATAGTTTAACATGGGACATCAAAAAATCTTTTTTATCTTCTATGCCATTAAATACTTATTCTTCAGTAAGAGGAAAGTAGAAAGTCATAGTATGACTCAGTGACTGATGAAGATGATGTCTGACCTGATACTGGGTCTCTGACAAGGTTTAAAATGGTTCCAGGTTTCTCATTGATGTTGAAGCACACAGCGTCATCTTTGTCAGGTATTTCAATAATGAAATGAGGATCTCCATCCACTGCACAAGAATCACCAGAAAGGCATATAGAATGAATTACTGTTTCTTTTTAGTCTGTGAAGTGATACACGAACACAACTGCTTTGACTGTGTCAAAAGAAAAAAATAGACATGACTTACCCAAAGATATGGGACTCATATATGCATAGTTGTTGGAAGAATGATAGGGGAGTGGACTTAAGTTATCTATATAGAGAAACAAAATCCAAATTAGAAGCAATAAAGTGTAAGCGCCCTAAAATAGTTGTGCTATTTAGAGGAATTGCACTTACTATTCCTTTCTGCCTCCTGTCTTTCTTCTGTCAAAAATGCAAGGACAAAAACAATTTGTGACATTTGGAACAAGAACACTAGCATCTCGTAGTACATTTCAGCTAAGAGCAATATTGTTGTGAAGAAGTATTCATTCATGTATTCATAGCCAATGCTGCACACGCCTGCAAACGGTGGAGGGAAAATCCCTTACCAAAGTCCTGGAAAGAATTATAGCTACGACTTAAATGTAAATTGTTTGTAAATTTCACATTCAAATTTTTAAGAACGTCATTGAAATCAAATACTGAAATTAACACGGAAGACCGTTCACATTGCAGGTGTAAGTTTTTTTACCCTGTTTTAGGTGTTTTGGGGGATTTTTACAGAGATTATATTGCCATTTACTGGTTTTTGTAAATTGTTGAAGCAAGTGTCCTTTCTGAAATGTTTCATCTTGTCCACCAAAACAAAGGTGTGAGACATTGGTTTTATACACGTATAATATTTCCCCCTCAAATATAGTGCAATAGAAAAACACTACCTTCAGTCAGTTTGTCAGCAATTAACGTATCTGATCTGTCCTCAGTTTCAGGTTTGGTGACCACCATGGAGGTTAAAGGGGTAACAAAGTTGTATTGCAGGGATAGTTCCAGGGCTTTGGCAGTGGTGTTTTCTCTATCTTCTGGTTTGCCACTCTTGCTGAGAGTGGGAGGATGTACAGAGATGCCACAATTAATACCCCAAAAAAACGCAGGAACAGTAATCAAGACAGTTACACTTTCGGATCTATGTGTGCTACATGAAGAAAAAGGGAAACCAACATTGTGATGATCAATGTTTTTCTAAGAACTAATCAGACTTCAGTTGGAATCAGATGATTCAATAACAGACCTCTTCTCCAGCAGCTGTTGGATTGTGAGGTAGGCCCACAGACGCTCTGTGAAATCCCCAAAGATGTGCTCCTCCTCTGGGTAAACCACATCCCAGTCCAAGGCAGAGGCCTGGCCCTGCACCCTGTAGTCATCATCATACTGAGGAGTGGAGGAAGGGAATAGAGATGGCTTTGAATTAAAAGCACTTCATGTAAACCCTTTGTAAATGTCAGTCTTTTCACTTCCTCACCGCAGTGGCGAACACCTCAACCAGCAAATGGTCACGTTCATTCAGCCGGCCGGCCACAACGATTTCTGATCCATTGAACAGCTGGCTGAAATGGTAGGTGGTCAATGAGTCCACTTGGCTGTCAGGGTAATGCATGTCCACCTCTAAGAGCAGAGGACTGGATACTTCATCATAGAATCCCTGTGAGAGTTTCATACACATTTTCAGATGATAAATCTCTTACCCCCAGTAACCAATGATCAAAAAAGTGCTGATGTGTTTTAAACAGCAGTAGAAACATTCAACGTGCAACAAGATCAAGATTGTCAATTTATTATTACATAATAAAGAATGTCCCTAAAATAGGAGAGTGGAAAGAATGGACATAAATAAAAAGAGGGGAAACAAAACAAGGGAAGGTTTAAAGGAAATAATAAAAGAAGGACAGAGGAAAAAACTAAATAAAGGACAAAAGAAAGTAATGACAGGAGGGGTAAGAATGAAGGAAGATCATGTATGTTGAATGTAAAATTTTAAGTTGCAATTGCTATCCAATGTTTGAGTGAAATGATTTTTCTGTAAGTAGAAATACTCAAGTAAAGATTGTAGTATGTACATAAAACACTTCCATGTCCTCCATCCCTTACCTGCAGCTGAAGGGCCGCATCTGAAGCCTCAAAGATTCTGCGTGCCAATCCATTGTTTTGTCTAGCCATCACATCCAAGAAAGAGTAATCCACATCGTTACCAAAGCCGAGACAGAAGAGAGACATGTTCCCATCAATAGCACCACGCACGTTCTCCTGAATCGATGGTAAGTGATGCACTCCTACACGTATATGTAAAGAGAAGCAGTCAGATTAATCCAATTGTATTATGATTTTCCACCAGTGTGACCACACACACTTACACACTCTACTGGGCAGTAAGAAACTTTTTCAAACAAAAGGAGACCTGATGCAGAAATTAATCAACATTGCACTGACCATAATTTGGCATTCCATCGGTGAGTAAAATAATCATGTCGGTGCTCCTCTCTGGGAGCTTCTTTGAATTTCTGTCTGTGACTAGCATGTCTACTCCTTTCAGCACTGCACCGTTGATGTCTGTTGCTGGAGAGGAAACACACAAATATGCTTTAATGTAATCAAAGCAAAAAAAGTTGCACTTTAAGGTTTCATCTCATAGCATATGTAGCATCTGTTTCCAAATATTTGATCCAGGTATGGATGAACACATCTCACGGCGAGTTGTAAACATCTTGAGAAACCATTATGAGTTGGATTCAACCTACCTGCCCGCATGCAGGTGGCCCACCAGGGGGAGCAAGCAGCCAAATAATGCTAATGAGCTCTCATGCGATCATTAGCATCGTTTGTGGATTAGCTAATGCTAGTTAGCTAATGCTAATCTACCAGGGACCTAGAAAGCTTTCATACTGTTTCAAAGTTAACAAAGACAATCAAGGTAGAATTTTTTTTTACTCTTACCACCGTAATCATCTATCGTGCGGGTATATTTAATGGCCTCAGCTACATTTTCCGCAACTGCTATAGTGAGAGAGTCCCTCCAGGGTGTAATTCGATGGTCAAATGTGATCAGGGCAAAGTGGTCCTCGCTGTGGAGATCTTGGAGGATGGCAACCATTGCCTCTTTGGTCTGCCAAACAGTTTCAAGGTTCATATTAAACATCTGCAACATCATCATTGAGATGACAAAAAAATATTCTTGTCGTTGTAAATGGTAATTGTTGCTAAAGACTATGGTTAAGGTTTAAAAGCCTGATATGCTTCATCTCTGTAGTGATACAGTGCTTCACTTTTCCATCCATAAACACAGATGAGAAATGTGGTTCAATTTCTCATCTGTACATACAAGTGTCTGAACACACAAATGTCTCACCTGAGCAATTTTTTGCCCGTACATTGAGCCACTCCTGTCAATTACAAAGACCACATTCTTTGGGACTCTGTGTAAGTCATGAGGAGCGAAGAAGTGTACGAAGTATCCGTTTACAATCTGAAGGAAAGAATCACAGAGATCTGTATGATGTGAAAGACTGACAAAATGCAAAGTTATAATTGCAGGACCTGATCTGTTCTCCAAACAGTGAGCTGCATAAGCAATAATTCCAGGTTTAAATGTATGGCCTGGTATACACGTTTGTATGTGTATGTGGCAGATTCTGAGATGATAATGCCATTTAGATTCGTTTGACAGCCAACCTGAATTTCCCCGATGTCCTCTATTCGATTCACATCATAATTGATGATAAAATCTCCATCGATCAGGGTGCTATCACAATCTGCATACTTCCTCTGCTGGTCCAGTGTTGGTGAGAAGGAGATGTGCGCCTGACAGTGGCAGTAGAACACACTTTATTCACATATCCTGTACTGTTTCATCAGGTTTTGATAAAAATGGAAAAATGACGGGAACACAGGACACAGAACAGAGATTCAGAGGCCACCTACTTTTCTTTCTGTGATAGTTTTCTCCACCAGGGGGAGCAGTTCATTGGATAGGAAGGTTGTCTGGACATCAACAAATGCCAGGCCCTGGGGCTCAAAGATGTTGGTCACAATCTGTCTCCCCACACACACACACACACACACACACACACACACATACACATTAAAGAACTTAAACTTGATACTTACTGTGCATTACTATTTTCTATATACTCTGTACAGAATGTAGCCTGTTCTATTTCAATTTCTGGCACATACTATGAGCCTTTACTACTCCATAATATGTGAACTAAACAAAGGAGTCAATACCTGAAAATCCTTGACCAGGTTTTTGGGTCGAACCCGGGTCAGAATTTCATACTGGCCCTTTTTCCGATGAAGGAGCTCCTCGTAGGTCAGAACAAAAGTTACATTGCTTTCTGCCGCAATGTTGACAGACACAGAAAACTTCTCCATCTTTCTTCCTGAAGCCCTTTAACAGCAACAATAGACTCAGATGTTAAAATGATCAAGTCTGCAACTCTGTTTATTATGTCCTCTTTTCATTGCCCAGCCTGACTCACCTGACCAGTCCAGCAGTTTGTCCAGAGGAAACTGCAGTCTCATACTGTTTCTTTGCTTTTTCTTTCTCCTTTATCTCCCCAACATACACCTTACCTTCAATTACCCTGATCCCAAGATAGAAAGGACAGACAGACACAAATGCATTCAATAGAAAACACAACTCAAACAGTTATACACACAGATAGAAGCCACATGTGCATGTATGTAGACACAGTAAAAACAAATGAGGAGGCAGACTGACATGCTGAAGTTTGTGATGAAGGCGGTTTTGGGCAGATCCACCTCAAAGAACATTTCCTGGGAGGTTTTTGCTTTGTTAAGAGCCGTCGTGGTCATGACGGTGTGAGCGAAACGAGACTTCACAGTGCAATCCACTGTGACACTGGACACCTCCATCTGACACACAGAAAGAGAGACAGTGTGACCGTGACAGTGTTAAGGATTAGGAGAATTAAGGTTGTCTAATTTATGTTCGACTTAATCTTTTTCAGCTGCCTCTGACTGAATGGTACCAAAGAAAATCATTACAGCTTTGCTCTCAAAAAACATTGTGTCATGGGTTCCATTCACGGAGTGTTATGATTCGACTGTTTGGCTGAGTCAATGTGTTATAAGGTGGGTAACTCTTAATTATTAGTATAGTTCACAAAGAAACACTTACCACATTATCTGCACTTCTTTTCTGTTAGACAAATAGGAAAGCAAGATATTGTTAGATATACAGTATATGTGGAATATAAGGTATTTATGAGTATTTGCCTACTCGCTTGTAGCAATGTGTTATCTTTAGTACAGTATATGAGCTCATTTTGTACTTTTACTGATACCCCGACCTCTCCATTCAATTCAGTGCATGTGTGATGCAAATGGCACAAGAACTACTGTGGATATATAAACTGTGTGGGCAGTTACACTTACTGTTACAGTTACTGAAGACCATCTCTCAGAGTAAAAACCTACCTCCCTTTTCTTATTATACAAACAAGTAATGATAATAAATCCAAACATTAGGCTTTGACAAACTTGTGGTTTGAATGCTCCAGGATATTTAAAGTTATTGGTCAGTATAAAATAACTTTTTCTTCTATTTAACACATATTAGACTCAGTGGAACCTTATGGCCTACTAGAATATGATGGTAATATCAGCATCAAAATCAAGATTTGCTTGTCCCAAGCATTTGAGCCAAAGTACCTTCAGTGATCTGACTTTGACAGCATCTTGTGTCTTCTGAAATAGAAAACAAAAGAGTGGACCAAATGTGCTCAAAATATTAGAAAAAGTCATAATGCCATCACATGATTTAGCTACAAATATGGGAATCTGAATCTTAAAACAGTGCAATGTTTAACTAAAAGCAGAGAACAGCTACATATGAAAATCAATGAAAGTACCTGCAGTGTTGTTTGGTCCTGTGAGATGATCAGAGCCCCCTGAGCCAGGCTGGACAGCCAGAGGCAGCCACAGCCCCACAGCAGCAGACCAACTCCCCAAAATCCAGACATGACCAAACTTCCACTGAACACTGGCTGACTTCACGGCAGAAAAATAGCCTAGTCTCCCTGCCCAAGGGGAGGGACATGGGTTCCTGCCCTGGAGTGTTGACCAATAGTCTCTACCAAGAGAGGCGTGGATGTACAATTACTGGTGTTTGTCGTGTACAACGATGATATTAATGTTGACGTTTGTTTGAAGGCTTTCAACACAGTATATTCACCAATCTCTGACATTGATGTGCGTCAGTTAGCTCATTATCCAGCGAGATATTTAACCTGTTACCCAACTATCAAATCATAAATGTCAATGTGGCCCTTTTGTGTTTGCTGACTCTCCTTGCTCTGTAACTCCTCTTTCATTTGATGGGTATTTACAGCTAATTTTTCAAGGCCGTGCAGTGAAATATTGTAAGAAAACCAGAAAATTCTCTTTTGACTGCCGACCCAGCTTGCACACAACTCCTTCGAGTCAAAATAATCAAAGATGGCTTTGTGTGTTTGTTTACAAGGCTGCATGATGCTGGCTAAGGTGGAGGGCGCGGGATAAACTACATGTTTACTTAACTGGCAAAAAGGTTATCAAAGTAAAAGTAAACATAGAGAATGGCCTGGAATGTACAGGAATATAGTTGTGTCTTGTAACAGTGCATAGAGCTTCAAAGTGGCTTGAATGAATCCGTAGAGTAGAAATTAGACTCTCTTATTTACAGATGAACAAGTGAATGCAGAGTTTATAAACCAGGGGACTTTGTTTATTCAGTGAAATGTCCGTTATTTGTGTAAACAATAGTGACATCGATGCATACATTTTGGCAGCACATCACACACACTCACAACAGAAACCCGTACCAAAGTCAATCTAAAATCCACACACCATGGACATTGCAATGTACAGAAATGTTTTGCACAACAGCAGTGACAATATTCTACACAACAGTTTGATTTAGTCCAGGTTCCAGCTTCTACTTGCTGAACACGCTGGCACCAGAAGCTTTGGCACCAGGGTTCTCCAGCACTGTTTCTGCTCCTGTCCTCACACCGCTGAACACAGATGGAGCCACCTTGCCCATCCGTTCTGAAACAATAAAGGAACATAAACATCTTCACAGGATTGCGTCATCCTCAACATCTTTAGGATAAGTGTCCTCAAAGATAAGTATCTATTTATTTGTCTGTCTGTCTATCTTTTACGGAAAGATGTACAACAATAGTGTCCTGTTTGTCGCTTTAGATTGCTTCCTTTCGGCAAACGGAGGCCAGACATGCACAGATTGTATTTGTTTGCACTAATTTGTGTTGCCAAACAATTTCACATCTCTCATAATGAGAATGTAAGCCAATAGTTATTATTATTTGCTTTTTTGAGTGTGTTTTCCCCTCATAATGCAGACGGTTTGGGAATGAAATGTCCTATCACAACATCTTCTTGCTGTGAGGCAACAGCTCTAACCGCCATGCCACCGTGCCGCCCAAATGCGTCAGTCCAGTGGTTGCAAATCAAAATAAGTGTTAAATCTCTTATTTCAAATACAACAATACAAGTAGTGCTATCTATCTATCTATCTATCTATCTATCTATCTATCTATCTATCTATCTATCTATCTATCTATCTATCTATCTATCTGTCTGTGTCTATCTTTGACGGAAAGATGTGCAACAAAAGTGTCCTGTTTCTCGCTTTACATTGCTTCCTTTTGGCAAACGGAGGCAAGACATGCACAGATTGAATTTGTTTGCACAAATTTGTGTCACCAAACAACTTCACATCTCTCATAATGAGAATGTAAGCCAAAAGTTAATATTGTTTTTTTGTGTGTGTTTTCCCCTCTTAATCCAGACAGTTTGGAAATGAAATATCCTGTCACAACATCATCTTGCTGTCATGCAACAGTGCTAACCGCCACTCCACCGTGCCACCCAAATGGGTCAGTCCAGTGGTTGCAAATCAAAATAAGTGTTAAATCTCTTATTGCAAATACAACAATACATCTAGTGCCTCAAACACCATGAACATGAATCCATGCTGGCTAGTAAGATTTGTAACATAATGTTATGTAAGTCGGCTGGTAGTTCCCACAAAATTATCCAGGAATTATCCAGCGTTTCAATCCAATAAACACCGTAATATTCTGTGTACACATATATATATATATTTTGGTAAAAACCTTAAAATTTGCCATTTTAAATTTGAAAATGTGCACTTTTGCCAGCTGAAATGAAATGGACATTCCTTTACTGGACAAGTTCTGCCCTGATACCAAAACTTTTATTTGATTCCAATGCCATGTTTAGTATCAAGATACTTGATAGTGATAAGCCTGCACTCCCCAAAACGCCTGAAACAGAAATCTATTTTTTTTACATTTTGGTTTTGTTTTATTTTACTAAATTTTCCTTTCACTGCACAGAAATATATATACGGTTTGTGCTTGTTATATTTGGTTACATAAACCTGTTGTGTATGTGTAGCTGCCTTTTTCTTTCTGAGTAATTTTTACATTTATATTTCCATCACCGATAACTGCCAATGTTAAGAAATTTGCTTACGTTTTTAAGATCAAGCATCAAGAACCCAACAGAGACAAGCTCATCACTATGAAATATCATCTGCAGTATAGAAAGTTAGGTATTGGTCAATGTTAATTACAATGTAAAGTTTGGAAATAGTGGTTAATATATGTAACATTAAGAAAGATTTCTTAGGTACTGATCTCGTCAAAGTACATTCGTAAGACATTTCCCCCACAGGCGATAGAAAACTGAGTAACCTTTACTTTTGCCTGCCTTGCTCTGAGTCGACACGCTGAAAGACCTTCATGACCCTTAGACATGTCATACCAGGATAAACGCAGCTGCACTTAATAAAATTATTAGGTGGTTGGTTTACAACTTTGAATTTTATTTTATTATTTGTAGTTACAACTGTGTTTTCCTGGCTATGATCCACCTGTGAAAACACATGCATTATTGCATGTAGTGCTCTGCATTTACATTTCCAGCATGTCCCATAATGGCAAATGGCAAATTAAGTTTGTTTCAGCTTGTTTAAAGGAATTTTGTTTTTTAAATCACACATTTTAAGGACATTTCAATTAAACTTTTGTTTCTAACCTCTAAGTGCACCAAGAATCCAGCTTATTACTACAATTTCGGAGGAGGATAGCTCTTTATCTGCTATGTTGGACTGTGAGTTCTGACAGATTCATTGACCTTTTGTGGTATGTTTTGATTTTACTTAGTTATAGACTATAAAGTTAGGATTTGTAATTAAAACAATCTCTCCTCAGATATTATCAGAACTCTGTGGGGAACCCAGTGGTCAGCAGAATATTGTGGAAAACAATATAAATATAGAATAAATTTCTATCCCCACTTCAACTGAATTAGTGAAAATCTTTATTTTGTATTTCCTCAGTATGTTTTCAATTGTTGATGGCCCCATATATTTAATGGTATTCACTGATTGCTCAGCATTTTACCCCTTAAACTGCTTAAATAGCTTGGTGATTGAGTACACTGAAGGTGAAGGGTTATTTAAATGACTTTTAAAATTAATTTAATCAGTCTTTTTACACTAATAACACATAATTGAGTACATAATGCAGAAAAAAACATTCGTTTTAGTAACTCATACTCTTAATATAAATATATTTTTAAATTTCTCTCTAGAAACTTTGGGCTTTTTGCCATGATTTAAATTCAAACTTTACACAGATGGACCCATTTGTTGCTACTACATAGTTTAAGAGGGTAAGAAATAAACATGGAATGATTGAAAGGAATTAATAAAGCTGAATGAAATTTGTTTTGGCAAAATATCTTATTGGCCTTCTAAATTTAAACTTTACAGTAACCTGGAGTCTAGGTGGGGTCTTGTTTGAATGACTGCTATTTAAGTTCGTTTTAGTTTTACGTCAACCACCGTAAACTGTATCACTATATGCGTTTTACTGCACTCGCATATGTCGCGCTGTTAGCTATAGATTAGCTATAGATAGATAGATAGATAGATATAACAGTAAGTATCTTCAGTATTATCTTCACATTACGATTAGATTTAAGACACCATGTGGACACTGTAGGTATTACTGCTCACTGGTAGTCTAGTGGTTAGGCTTAGGTTCTCTCACCGCCGCGGCTCGGGTTCGATTCCCGGTCGTATGTGCTTTTTAACGCAAACACTGGTGGTGGAGGAGGTCGACATGAGTCGGTGACAGCAGATAATGTGTAACAGTTCAAATGTAATCAAGCGCAACAAACATTTTCTCTGATGATCTAAAATGAAATTGGCAGGTAGAAATGTCCGCACAACTTGGAACATGAGAACCGCTTCCATGGTTTTACATCATCACCTGCCTGTGTTTCAGTGAAACACAGGCAACAACAACATCAATAAAAGGCTTTGACTCACCACACTCCACCATGACCTCATAGGTCTTACTCTTCACCTCGCCCTTCAGACCCAGTTTACTGCGGGCTCCTTTTAGGTCCTCCTCCTTCATTGGTGGACGCTTCTTCTTCTTCACCTCCCCTGGCTAGAATGGAAATGAGAAGAAGTAAAAGAATATTAGTGGAAAGGAGAATAAGAAGGAAAGAGAAGTGTCCCTCACAGGAAACACTGCATTGTGCTGATTTGAGAGAACTTACCTGTGACATGATAAGAACAGTAGGTGTTGTGATCCCACAGTCACTGTAACAACACTGATGGTCGCTCTTGTGTTTGTCTTTGTCATCCAGCTAGCCTGAGCAATATATAGTCTTGGGCCAGACCCAATGAGTCAGTGAGACCCCTACCCTCTGTCTCTGCTTGTTGTCAATGTGTATTTTTAGGTGTGACGTGAAGGATGGCGCAGCTGGAATGGGTCTCAGCCTTTTATGAAGGCCCAACAGCTGATAATGCCCCTCCACCCTAATGATCCTGGCACTGACACATCTTTTCCTTAGCAATGGAAACTGATGTAACTGCGCAAGTGTACCACACCTCTCCCTTTCCTGAATTGATTATGATTCATAAAATAAGCACATCTAGCACGTCCCTTTCAAAAAGATGTCCTGGCCCCTGGCTGAACGTGATTTCAGAAAGATTTTGTCTACAGGCCTTTACTTGGGAAAATGTGTTTGTGTGACTGCTTGAGCAGTTGTAACTATATGTCATGAACGCTGAATTGCTTTAGACTTCAGGTTTAAGATAATGGAGCATCTCTCTGTGCAGTTTTTTTTTAACAAGTTAATGATATCTTTCATGCGCCTCCACATACACATTAGATATTACAGCCCATACTTAAAGCGCTACACGTGTTATCATGATGCTGAGCTTTACTACAGAGGACAAGAGAGCAACATACTGTATATGACAAATAACATGGTCGTCTCAAACAGTGTATGAGATCACAGTGAAAGTGATACAATGCCAGATCAGAGGTGATGAGTTAGGATGTTTAGTATTCTTAAGAGCTTCTGAAAGAGGACTATGACCCTATGGCTAAATGTGTGTTTGTGTTTCCCTTTAAATATTTGCTACGTGGTAGTAAGCTTTGGATCTATTTCTGGGTTGACCATCGAAAGGTTGTAAAGTGTTCTACCTTCTATATCTGTGGTGTGTCAACCTGATCATGTGCCACCCAGTGGTGAAGAGTAGCCATTATCCCCTCGGCACTCTGAATCCACATTCTGTTTACTTTCTCTCTTTTCGTTTGACCAAGGATCTCAGCCTGTAAATGATCTGTAAACGATAAAGTCAAGATTCTTCTGCACATCCTGTCCCAATCTATCCATGGCCTGCTGGGCACAACGACTAAATAATATGACTTTCATTGTAGTTTTTATTATATACTTGAAAATGCTGGACACCAAACACTAACTTCAATCCTTGCAATTAAATCTTCTTGCTTAATCTGTATTAATCTGGTACATTCTTAGTTATATGTTGCTCAGTTCAAATCTATTTGTTTTCAAAATAGCGTTATTCAATTTTATCATTTGTTCTGATTAAATGTGTTAGAGCACATGCTATACATGTTATATTTTTAGCATCCAAACTTTGAGAAAGAACATCAAATAAAACTTTATGGTGGTGTTTATTGTTTAACTTGTTTTGCTGGTGGTTCATTCTGTTCTCAGTTACATGATCAACCACATTCATGGGTAAAAAAATAGACAACAGATGTGGTACGCCACAATTTAAAGTCACACTACACACAGTGACAACACACGCACACACACATAACTGAAATGGACAACTGATGGTAGTGCCCAGACAGGATTCTAGTGTTAAGCTTTAAATCTGCTCTCATGCCTCTTTCCCACGAAAACACACTCTTCAAACAGTTGCACACTGTCCCTCCTTAAAAACGACATTTGGGAGGAGTTTAACTCTTACGGGAAAACTAATTCCTGCATGCCAGGAATTCTGCCCTGCACTCATTTTAGCCATGTCAGAGGAGAGGCCTCTTTGTTTCCCAGGCATGTCTGCTGTGTGGAGAGTTGTGTTCCTGCTCTGTGTTTGTGTTTGTTCATGCCTTCCAGCTCCTGCATATGGAGCTCTGGTCATCTCAAGAGATGATGCTCCAACACAGGTAAGAACAGCTCATTATCAATCAGCTTATGCTCTGTGCATGAAAATCTCAACATCTGTAGCATCCAGGTTAGGATGTGGTGTGAGGCTAACGTCTATGCAGTAACAGCTGCTTATTGAAATGAATAAAAGAAAAGCTCCAAGGCCAGAGCTGCACAGGAGGTCAGAGGGATTGGGAAAATCTGAGGGAAAAGATTTTATATACATATGTATTTATGTGTGTGTATTTATATGTATAACTTTAGTTCATCACAGAGAGATGATTTGTAATGATTAAAAGTATAGTTTTTTTCAATCAAAGGAGAGTAGGAGTTCCATAATTTCCATGCATAGCCTCTTGATAATTGGCTTTGACTAGTAAGGTGATTGGTCAGATGAGAATTATGGAATATTTCAGTGTTACTGTGACTTAGTGTTTCCAATACAATGATTACTCTGACTCATTTTGCCATTATAAATTAATGAGGTACAATGTAAGGTAAAAAAAAAAGGTTTTATTTTTAGGGGCAAGTTATGCCTTTTGTTATTTTTCATCATGTCTGTTGCATAATATAACAGGGACTACCACTTTCATTTGATCAGATTGATTGAGCTTGACGTCTGTAAAACTGCATCCAGGCATTGGCATTGGCATTTCAGGACGACATACCCAGTGCACAAAACAACAAACTACAACTCAGTGTGCACAGCAATGTTGCAGCAAGTGAGAGTGCAAGCGGAGCAATGTGTTTACAACTCAATGATTACTCTGACTCATTTTGCTGTTATAAATTGGTGATGTAAAACATTAAAAGACCACAAAGTTTTCAAAATAAGCCTTGAGATACAATAACGTAATGGAACTCTGTGTATTGCAGTATGGTAACTGGTAAATCCAGCTCGTATCAATGTAGTTATTCAGGTTCAGTGATGAAGTCATGCATAACTGTTTTTCCAGGAGACCAGTAGATCTCTGGACATCAGATCCGTAAAGGTACTGAGTATTAACTACATCTATTTGATGCCTTTTCTGATATTTAGACCCAGTTTATGATTCAGATTTTACCCCAAAGCTTTTTGTTGTTGATGAACTACATATTTTTGAATCCTTCTCCAACAGAAAAGAAGCACAGACCCTCCAAATGTAAGTAACTAATTCATGCTGATGGAGTATTTTAGTGATCCTTCCTAAGGATTCTCCATAACATTGTACATGCAAATAAATACAATCAACTTACTCCCAATATCTTCACATGATAATCAAAAACAAATGAGAGCAAGTTGGTACCTTTTATCTCACAATGGTGGTATTGTTGGTGAGTCTATTGCGAAATCAAGACCGTATTTCTCATGAATTCCATTAGTTCCAGATGCTACTTGTCCTCCTCTACACTTCCTGAAGTCCAGTGTTGTGTTTACATTTTTTTGTTTTCCCCTGATGAATACAAGGAACCTACTGTAAGAGATTTGCCTCGCTTTTCCACTTTTGCCAGCATAAAATTGAAATCTTACATTTGTTTCATTAAAAGATAAACAGTAGTGATGTCTGATGAATTTTGATGCCGAAAGGAGGAGAAACTACCAACAATCGTGGCTCCTTTACTCCTTGTGTTGTGCGTCTGTCTCCTCGTTTTAGAGAGTGGAAGTGTACAGCGTCACGGTGGCCTGCATGGTGACGTCTCGTTTCGCTCACACCGTCATGACCTCCATGGCTCGGAATCATCTAGAAGGCCCCCAGGAAATATCTTTTGAAGTGGACCTGCCTAAGACCGCCTTCATCTCCAACTTCAGCATGTCAGTCAAAACTGTACATTTTTGTCAAATAACACTCTTCTGTCTTCGTCCACTGTATATTAACTGTGCTTTGTCACAGGGAAATTGATGGTAAGGTCTATGTTGGAGTGGTGAAGGCGAAAGAAGAAGCCAAGAAAGTGTACGAGAAGGCCGTTTCCTCTGGACAGACTGCTGGACTGGTCAAGTACTGAATAAAATAGAAAGATTAAAACGCTGTGTGGTGTGAGTGTCACGTGAAAATACATTTTAACACTTACAGGGTTTCAGGAAGAAAGATGGAGAAGTTTTCTGTCTCTGTCAACATTGCTGCCAAAAGTAACGTCACCTTTGTTCTGACCTACGAGGAGCTTCTGCAAAGGAAACTAGGCCAGTATGAGATCCTGATCCGGGTCACACACAAACAGCCGGTCCAGAGGTTTCAGGTACGCAGGTTTCAAATCACAAGCCAGGAGAACAAAATGTGTGGATTTGTGTGAACACTAATAACAAATTGGATCACAATAATTCAAAACTATATGTGTGTATGTGTTTTTGTGTGTGTGTGTGTGTCAGATTGTGGCTGACATCTATGAGCCTCAGGGCATTACCTTTGTTGAAGCTACTGGAACCTTCCTATCAAATCAGCTGCTCCCACTGGTGGAGAAAACTGTGACAGACACAAAGGTACTGATTTGGAACCCAGCTTTCAGTTTGTCCTTGTCTCTTACACCGATGATAATATAGTATGTCCCTCTTTCAGGCACACATTTATTTCTCACCATCTCTGGAGCAGCAGCAAAAGTGTCCAGGATGTGATGAAAGTCTAATTAACGGAGATTTCATCATCACATACGATGTGAATCGTGCAAAGAACCTTGGGGATGTTCAGGTTAGCAGCAAACGAAGTGAAAAATTCAGTATTTTTGGTCTGATCCATACATCTCCATAGGAGATAAATTGTTGACCCCTGTGCCCTTATTAAACATGTCCATTTATTTTGAAGTGTGCATACCGTATCTTATGTCCCTGTACAATTTACACATTTGTCTTAATTAAATACACCATCTTTTTCCAGATTGTGAATGGATACTTTGTGCACTTTTTTGCTCCACTTGACCTACCCAGAGTCCCCAAAAATGTGGTGTTTGTAATTGACAAGAGTGGCTCAATGGTAGGACAAAAAATACAACAGGTGAGAAATCATTTACAAACTTTTTGATACAAAATACCCCCATCTAATATAAAAAATAAAATATGTATTGAAAATGTATTGAAACAAAACTATACTAACTATAACTTTCTATTCTAATACAGTATATTCTAATAATGTACAAAATACTAAAATACAGAACCATAAAGTATTTTGATACAAACTGATACATAACTTTCCCATACCCTCTCCACATTATCCATCATTAAAATTTCACTTGTAGTCTTGCTCAGGAATTACAGATGCAAATTTGCCATTTGCTGTATTTGGTGTAATATATCTAGGATGCATTGTTGCTGTAAAATAAACAAAGTGAATAAATTAAGTTTGGTTTTGATTAGTTTCTTGTGAATGTAAGTATGTCTCACTTTGTACAACAAAGCGTAAAGTTGTATACATTTGTGTACAAACGTAACAGTACATGCGCTGTCTTACATTTGCAGACCCAGGAGGCCTTGCTTTCTATTCTGAAAGACCTGCATGCAGAAGACCACTTTGCTCTCATTGAGTTTAGCAGCCATATTACATGGAGTCTCCGTCTTAACAAAGCCACACCGCAAAATGTGACTGAAGCCAAGGAAGCTGTCCAAAGAATAAAAACAGGGGGAAGTAAGCTGCATCATAAAGAATTGTACCGTTATATAATTAAGCAAACTTTATAAGTTGTAACTATTGAGTTTTTGATGATCTGTTTAAACATTTTTCTAAATATTCTCAACTTTGAATACTCGTTATATGTATACCTTGCATATTCTGTCCCATGTGCACTTCAGGTACCAATATCAATTCTGCAGTGCTAAGTGCGGTGGATATGTTGCGACAAGACAGACAAAATAAGATGCTCCCAGAGAGGAGCCTGGATATGGTTATCTTACTTACTGATGGAATGCCAAACCACGGTACTTTGTCAATAGTTTGAAATACAATGGAAATACTGTTTTAAAAATGCTTTCATACATAATTCCTTTACTGTTCGTAGGAGAGTCGAACCTCCAAAGAATCCAGGAGAATGTGCGTGAAGCTATTCGTGGACAGATGTCTCTGTTCTGCCTCGGCTTTGGAAACGACGTGGATTACACTTTCCTGAATATGATGGCTAAAGAAAACAAAGGGCTGGCCCGCAGAATCTTTCAGGCTTCAGATGCGGCCCTTCAGCTCCAGGTAGGCTGATGAGCTGCAGGTTTTTAAAGCTAAAAGTAGTAATCAGCATCGAGTGATGTGTGTGTGTTCTGCTTGTTTCGTTTCAGGGTTTTTATGATGAGATATCCAGCCCTCTGCTTACAGAGGTGGACCTGCGTTACCCTGACGATGCAGTGAACTCCCTTACAACCAACCACTTCAACCAGTTGTTCAACGGATCGGAGATTGTAGTGGCCGGTCGGCTGACTGACAGCGACAATGACAACTTTCTGGTGGAAGTGTTTGGCAAAGGGGTGAGACAAGTACCAACAAGTGAATCTGACAGCGAAACTCTTCATTAGTTAAGACACTGTTAAGTTGTGGCATAGGTGGAGTGATTTTTTTCTGCTCCTCTCTCTGTTCATCTAAACTTTACTTCTTACATCTCAACTCTTTCTCCAGCCTGAGACGGACTTCCAGGTGCAGGGCCGGGCCAGTTCTGTGGACTGGAATGTGATCTACCCAGAGCAGGATTATATTTATGGGAACTTCACTGAGCATCTGTGGGCCTACCTCACAATCCAGCAGTTGCTGGAGAAAAGGTTCATTTTGTCTAGTCAAGTCAAAATAATTTGTCTTGCCCAATATCACACACACTGGTGCTGAGAACCGCTCATTTACAGGATTATCAGCATTAATTGACTAGCTAATCTCCCCCTTTTCTATTATTTTTCCAGTGAAATTGTTGTGGGGAAGGACAGAGAAAATGTGGTGGCCGAGGCCCTACGTATGGCCCTACAGTACAATTTTGTCACCCCTCTCACCTCTATGGTGGTCACTAAGCCCGAAACTGAGGATGGACCAGAAGGATCATTCATCGCTGATAAGCTGACTGAGGGTAAGGGAAATATAACACATCACAAGCACAAATCTTAATCTTTACACTTATTTTTTACGCTTTAATACTGTTTAAGGTATAAGGTAAAGGTTTAATACCTTTGTGCTGTTTCACAGAGCAGCGACAGAGAGCAGAAATCAGAGGTATGCCAGTTGTTCTTCCAATGATGTGACAAAATTCGTAGCTGTGATTTTTAGCAGAACACATTGACAAATGTTTTTTATTTTTGATTAAAGGTTCCTCAAGTTCCTCCTTTTTACGCCACGGTGCCAGGTTCCGCAGTGCCGGGGTCCGCAGTGCCCCACGTGGTAAGTGCAAATCATGGCTACACACATACAAACACACATACTTATATCTGTATGTCTGTGTGTGAATCAGAAGACAGGTTCACACAGAAGTTTTGATATTTGCTTTCATATTTTACATGTAACAATTTTTCAAATAAGATATGTCTTCTTTTACTTAAACATGACTTTGAGGCTCTGTTTCATTTATCATGTATATGTTTGTTTGTTTTTTATTACAGGCCGTAGTCAATCAGATGGTATGTTATACCGCAATTCATATAAATACTTTATGTATATATATATATTGTATAATACATAATTTAAATATTCATACAAAGTATTTTAGTTCATAAGTTTGGTATAAAATGACAAGATTGTAAAGAAATGTAGATTAAATGTAGATATAAATGTGAATTCTCAGATTCTCAGATATTCTGTTAAACAGAAGAACATAAATCATTACTCAGTCACTTTTTCTTTATTCTTGTTTAATTTTTGCTTTATTCTGATGTTGTTGCTGTATCATTCTGATGATGCAGTGGATGGAGATCCGCATTTCATGATAGAGCTTCCAGAGAGAGAGGAAGCACTGTGCTTCAACATTGACAACAAACCAGGAACGGTTCTCAACCTGGTCAGAGACCCAAATTCAGGTGAGGCCTGAATCATCCAAATACTCATGGACAACAGAATGTACCTTCATGTTTAGGATTACAAAGTAAAGCCTTTCTTTACTCCAAGGATTTTTGGTGAACGGACAGATTATTGGAAAAAAGAAAGTTGCTATGGATGGTCATATCAACACCTACTTTGGTCGATTTGGCATTGTCCACCAGATGCTTGGGGTTAGCATGGATGTGACCACTGAAGACATCTCCATCATCCATGATGACAAACAGCTCAAGCTGCTGTGGTCTGATGCTACTTATCTGAAAGAACCCAAGTGAGTTATACTAGTTTTTTATTAAATTAGGGGAAGGAAATCAGGTCAGTACGTTATGTAATTTAAATTGAAAGATAATAAAACAAAAACATTGAAAATACTATTGTTGATGTAATTTTCCTTTCATCTTTAACTCATAGAAGTCATTTTCTTGGCTGTACAAAAAACATCACAGCTTTTTGTCTCTATACAGCTTTGATATCAAGTTGACTAAGAACTGCAGCCTGACAGTGACTTTGAGGCACTCGGTCAAGTTTTTGGTTGTCCGACACACAAAGGTGTGGAAGAAACGCCACCTCCGACAAGACTACCTGGGTTTCTACACCTTGGACAGCCACCGCATGTCCTCTGCTGTTCATGGTCTCTTAGGTAGGAACTAGTCTTTACATTAGGCAGCAGCACTGATGTAAAAGTACCTGTTCTATCTGCTGTAGATATAAGATGAGCTATGTTCCTCAAGGTCAGTTCTACCATGGGGTTGATTTTGAGGTGACAGATATGCACCCAGGCGAAGAACCAGAGAAACCAAATGCCACCATGTATGTGAAAGGACAAACGCTAAACGTGACCAGGTGAACACCTCTCATCCTGCAGACATATCCATTATAAATAAAAAAAACCTAAATTGTTTTGTTTTTTTGCATACACATGTTACCATCTGCTTTCTCTCTCTTATACAGACACTGGCAGAAGGACTTCAGCAGGGATGTGAAGAACGGGCAAAATATTCCCTGCTGGTTTGTTAACAATAATGGAACAGGCGTCATTGATGGAAATGCATCTGACTACATTGTTTCAGGCATTTTCAAGAACCTTTGAATGTCTTAAATCAGAAATTTCAATAGCACTGTTGATACATGAATGGGTGCATCGTTATGATGAGAATGTCACATTGAAGATTACAATGAATAAGCAGATGATTTGGCTAATAGAAAAGGTTTCATTTAGATGTGTGTTCATATTTAACCACATGACAAGCACATGCATATATATATTATACAACATCTTCCAAGGCTGCAGTTAATCTGTGGTTGGAGGGTGTGGATTATTTTCTGACAGATTTCTTTACTGATTAAGATGAAACTCATATCTCTGGTTTTAGCTTTGACTCAAGATACATGCTCTCCTGCTTCATGCAGTGTCATTTAAGTTACAATATAACAAACACAGTACCATCAGCATTTATATTCAGAGTATATCAGTAAATTTGAGTAAACATTTACATTAGGTAATTGGTATTGATATAAGTGGGATGATTTGTCCTGCATGGCTGTTGCAGGTATGAAAAATAATGCACTACATAAACAAAGAAATGACACTGCACATGATTTTGTTAGGTATAGCTCTCAAGCCAAATGTCATAAACGAAGATTTAACTTATTCCTTGCCGTATAGGTATATCAGTATGGGCCATTACACTATTTCAGATAAAAATGCTTAATGTTTGTATTAGATATGTTTATTTCCTGCACTTATGAAGCTGACAGCTGACAAAATTCAAACTGCATGTCATCTTTCACCCTCCTCACATTCTAACAATGCATATTCTCAGCAGTGATTGTTGTATGAATACTATTTTTGATGGTCAATAAACCAATCATAATCGTCTGATTTATATCCATGTATATGCATGCAGTTGCTAATCGTTGTGTAAATTCATTACACTTCAGAACATATGTGATAAGCCTATGTAAGGACTCAAAGTATTCAAGGATAGACAAGAGTTCAACTATAAATATTAAATTTGACAATATTACACGTACACCAGCAGTATGAAAGATAGCTGTAATTACCAGATGACTCCACAAGGAGGAGTCCACAATTTTTGAGCTGTGACTTTGACACTTTGACTCTCTGCGGCCATCATAATTTAAACGGCAAAAATAAAGTTGAGTTCGTGTGTGTTTCACACAAAAACGACCTTTGCAGGGCTTTATACTGTTATATTTTGCCAATCAACTCTTTGTCTTTTTTTACTGTTGAATAAGATTTAATTCTCTTTTTGCGTTTCGTTTAGGCTTCAAACCAATATAGTTTAAAAATACTATAATTTAAAATCTTTAAAGGTTGGAAAATGGATTAAAAACAGCAATATTTCTAAAATGTAATAGTGGGCGTGCTCGCTGTTGGGATCAGGTCTAGGCCCTTATTTCTCCATGTTAAAAAGTGGTTATGCTAGAGTGCGCCCTCAATATTATGGAAGATATTTGTCAACGTTTTGAAAATTATGTTATATTATTGTGAAGGTCTAAGATTTACAAATGGTCGAGTTTCCCTGAATGCATCACCAGTGATTTTAACTGTCACTGATAAAGTCACGATAGCCTAAACCAATTATTCTTAGCTAGCTGCTTTACACAAGAATGGAGAATTATCTGTACAGACAACCTGAGTATGCCACTCTTTGTTACCGAGAAACGTCTCCACCTTTTGCTGGGCTTTCAATGTTTAACGTTTTGTCATATTAATTAACTAACTAGCAAACTCTTTACTTTATTCACTAGTAAAATAATGTCGGCTAATGTATTTGATCTGTTAGCTAAGCTAACGATCTTGGCTATCTTGGAATCTTGGATCTTGGAATATTTATTGACTAATATATACTGTCTATATACAGAATTGCTACACGTGTGGCTTCATTTAATTTTTGTCATTGGTGTCTGACCCTCTTTGAATTGCTAGGGGGCCACACCTGCACAAACAGGATTCAAAAGAGGTGGCGACATGTGAAGCAGCCGTCGTACAGATTCAAAGCTGCCTCTTAACTGGAATACACGCGGAGGTGAGCCATTGCTACAACTCCACAAACTGACTCTATTTATCAGAAGCATTATCACTGGCCAAAACACAGATGTAGCTTATAACAATAATATGCGCATTTCATCTTAAGTCTCATACTAGTACATGAACACAATAATTCGCAAACATGAACGAAACAAAAAAGTGCGTTGCATTGGCCGGGAATCGAACCCGGGCCTCCCGCGTGGCAGGCGAGAATTCTACCACTGAACCACCAATGCTTCGTGAGAGTGGAGAGGATACAGATCGCTCCATGTCATATGGTTTCGGCGAGTGTGTCGTGATTTTATATATACATGTTGTATATAGTATGCATACACACACTAGTGACTTCCGACTGACCTTTGCTTGTTGTCAGTTGTGTATCATATTGCATTGGCAGTTTAGCTGTAAACTATGGGCTCTGGGTCTTATTTTAGGTCACTAGAGATAGGAATAAAAGGTAAAAGGGAATGAAGGTGCGACCTCTAAAGCCTACAAAAGTGTCCGGACACAGCTTTGTATATCTGCTCATGCTTTCAGTCAGGGAACCTACCCTTTCATTATGCACATCCACGAACCTCCACGTAGAGTTTGGTGCAAATATTTTTACCAAACCTCACATGGAGTTGCAAAACATCTAAAAACAACTTTCCAATTTGAAAAAAGTTAAATTCCCTGGTTGACTTTGGAGTTATCCAATGAAGATGATGAAGTTATTCAATGAAGTACAAGTTTTTTAAATGAGTGGTTTTTGTTTTTGCGTCAAATATAGCATGCTCACAGAGAGTCAATCCATAATTGTTCCAATACACAAAGAAAAGAGAAAGATAGGCTCCCTTGAATCATATAATGTATGATATGTATGTGAAGTAACATTTAATATAATCCCTCATAGCCTCAGTGGTCTCTATAAGGAAGATAAAAAAATGTCTCTGTGATCTATTACTTATGGTTTCAGTTGTACTTAGATAAATATTTAAATTTTTAAAACAATGCATGAGGCTACTAAACTCGGAATTTGCATGCTCTGTGCTTAAGCAAATTAAGGGGCCACTCTCACAGTTTTCATCGAAATGAGGTTTGAAATGTGGCTTGTGTGTATGTGCATTGCTATCACCCTTTTGTTCCAACTTAGTTCCTGTAATTTGTATGTTTGGAAAGAGTGGTCTTCAAACATTGACCAATTAATCCTGTAACATAACAGAATTCTGACCTACTTATTTAACTCATAGGTAATTGTTGAAATGTTTGATGATCTGAAACTTCAATGAGGCATATGCCCTTGAATGTTTATGCCTGTGTGTGAGAACTTCTTGCAGTGTAACAGCTCCCCAGGTCTTATTACATGGCTGTGGTGTATATATTAATGGATCCAGGGCAAGTGTGTTGACCCCAGTCATGTCGGAAGTTCAGGAGTTGAGAGGGATTTTCTAAAGGGGTTCTTTGGAAAAGGACTTGCGTGTGTGTCTGTTTCTTTGTATGTGTGTATATGTGTGTGTTTGTGTAAGCTTTGCTGATTAACACCAGATGTAAGGGGCTCAGGGTGTCGGCAATAGTTTGACTGGCCCCACTGTACTCCATTTGGCCCTGGTTGCGGAATATACACAAGTGACTTCTTCACACATGGCTGACATTAATGTCTTAGCTGATCATCCCCTGTACTCCCACAAGGTTAGAATCATCAGGTCTGTCAATAATAACAGTAGTTTAAAATTGCAAGTGTTCAGTGATGTAGTTTTTGTTTTGTTCCACTAGGTGGCATGAGACAGCTATAAAGCTTCTGCTGTCCAACTCTGGGCTGAGGGTCAACTCTAATTATGAGTAATAATGAGTTAATATATGTAGTTTATCTGTTAGTGCATAATGTATGCACATTTTGTTTTTAACCAAAAATGTATTTCAAACTAAAAGGCAACTAAGCCTTTATGTTATAACTTAAGTTATGATTTTGCACCAGGTCTTATAAATGAAATTAACGTAAAATGAAAGGTTAATCAAAGCTGTTCAGCTTTAACATTGTTCCTGTTACAGGATATTAGGACAGCTTTTACTTTGTAATGGTAAATCACAATATTTATGTATTATTCTCTAATAGTCATACTTGATATTTTAAATGATGATGAACTTTGTGAAAGTCTATTCTGCAACCACTGAAAAACAAAACGACCCACTCACACAGCTTTGCACAGAGATGTTTATCGAAAACCTCAAATTTCTTCTCACATGTTATTATTTCATATTACTCCCTTCTATGTACTCCACTTTCTGAACCTCTTCCTCCAGCTTCACCTCCCAGGTCTCCCCCTCACTCTTTGCCCAGCTTTCTACCTTTTGTCCTTTTGTGAATATTTCACATTGCTGCTGCCGCTGGTGCGTGATGCAGCGGACTGAGCGTTCATTGTGTGTATGCAGTGTGGGCGCTGCGGTATGCAGCTCTTTGGCGTGTGGTGTGTCGTGACAGGCGTGTGGCCACTGACGCCAGCCGGACGACTGCCGCCCTGCCTGTCTGTCGGTCTGGCTGTTCGGTTACACCTGACTGCTGCTGACAACACGTCTGCTGCCCTGCTCGCTCACATGCACTGGAGCTAACACTATCAATTATAGTGAAAATCCAAAACTCTATTCTTTCTCTTTAAATCCTAACTTATTATAATTTTAGTAAATCTGAACATGACTATGATATTGCAGTCAGATGCACTGAGTAGAAAATGGTGCATTGTCACTTTAAGACTCCATGGCATATTGTGACCTACAGTATATGATGTCTTATATTGTCATTGGTTGTTATGTAGTAATGCAGAAATAAGTTACCATGCTGTGGAATACAAGCTTTTCTACTTGGTTGTGTTCTATCATTTTGGAGAGGACAGGAGATGTTTGTCTAGCTCTTGTCTAGCAGTGTTACGGTGCTGTCTTTGCATTTGCTTCTTTGCCAAATTAACCAATGATGTGTAATTTAAATCAGTTACTTTTTAAATTGTGTAGTTGACTATAATTGATTAATCATGAAAAGTTGAACATGTGGGCTTGCACAAATGCATGCATAATTATGCACACTCACTGACTCTTTGTATCACTTGCTAGGATCCTGCTGTCAAATGTCATTAAGTCCTTTCTCCTGTAATTTACTTAAACCAACCTTTAATGTTCCTCTAAGTCATGCAGTGTTACTAAAATTTTAAAATATAGCTGACAAATATCTTTGATTACAAAAATGTAACCTCTATGTCATTAATTGGAACAACAGCTGCTGTTACCACTAATACTGCTAAGGCCAATATACCATCACTTTACACTTTGTGTACAAATGTATATAATGATTTTTTTGGCATCTCTGCTTTATTTTGATAGGCACAGTACAGACAGGAAGGACAGGGCAGAGGACCTAATGCAACAAATGGCACAGGCTGGAATTTAACCCGCACCACCGCATTATCTGGTATGTGCTTGTATGTCCCAATACATTTGGCAGTACGCTGGAGGGCCAGGTGACATTGCAGTGGAGCGTGGTGTTAATCCTTCGTATTTAGTGCATTCTTTTGGCTTGCTGAGGTGAAAAGTTGAACCTGGTGTTGACCTTCTCTGGAGAGGGGGCTTAGTTCTGAAGTCAGGCAAAGGCCAAAGGCACAGGGAGGATATTCTCAAGTTCCTCTTCCCCTCCCTCCCGTCCACTGTTTCCCCATCACCACCCCCTGTGCCTCACGGAAACAATTAGCATCTCTGATAAGATGTTGTACATATTTCCATCGCTTTATCTTGTCTACTTTGGTTAGTTGTTTTTCTGTCATTACAAAGTCTTGTGTCGTCTCTCACGCTGCTGTTAAATCACAACTGCATCATATCTAGGTGCTAGCAGTTGGAGAGGAAAGGAGAAAGACTGTTTCTGGTGTAGTTATTACTGCCCAGAGTTGAATTCCAGATGGCGAGATTATGAGGAAAACAAACAAACAATTTTGCAAAAATAGACATATGACAAGACCAGTGTTTGGGGAGAAGAAAAATGAGGAACTCCTTAAGTTTTTATTTGTAATCCCTAAAGGCATATCATCTGAGAGCAGACCAGGTTTCTAATGTCACCAGATAACAACTGAATTTGTGTTCTACCTGGCTTAAATACATTCAATGATGAGTATCTTTTATCATTAATGAGACTCACACCCTTAAATGCAGACAAATGCTTGAGAAAAAACTTGAAACAAAAATGGGAAATTTTGATATTTTTTTTTTGGGAAGGATGGGAAATCTACGGTAATCAGTGTGTAAATTGTTCAATGTGGAATTTTTCAGCTTCAGCATTCAATGGAAAGGAATAAGAAAGGGAAAAACTATTGAGGATTTCTTTTCATGAATAAGGTATAATACACCTTAGACTCACGGATAACATTCTGTGTTGTTATAGCTAAATAGCACAAGCTAGAATACAAAAGCAATACTAAGGCTGACATTCTTCGACTCCAGTGGAGCAGAAGAATACATGGCCTAAAGATATGAGTCTGACAGTAGATGTTGAGTCGTGCTGCACTCAGTTCTCCCATCTGTTTTAGTTTTGGAGTGGTTGTGATAACCTCAGCCTGACCCCTGATTGGTCTAATCTTGCCCTCATCTTTTCTCGCTGGTCATCTGACAAAATGCGCCTCTGCAATTGGTGGGTGCACAACTGAGGAAGAGGAATTTGTTTACCATTGTGTTGGGTTAACAGTTAGCCAACTAGAAGTTTAGTCTACCGCCTAAGTCATAGCAAAGCTCCCAAACACAGAAACAGGGAATGTTTAGGGTGAGAATTCAAAGGGAAAAATATGTGAGCTTTCCCAGGCCATGGTCTTGGAAATAATTCTGAGACTCGTGTGCGCACAAGCTGTTAGTAAATATGAATTTCTGTATTCAATACAATATCTTAATAATATCGTTCACCAAAACTGACTGAGGTGTGCCACGCCTCCTGTTCCCGTCATCCTTAACCTGTGCGTAGCTCAAAATTCAGTAGTATTCAGAGATGTTATTGGCCAGGCCAAAGCTGAAAGTGGTAAATGTAATTTATTACCTGTCTGAGAGTATGTACGGTCTGCATTGTCAGTGCAGCTACTTGAGGCGGTCTGAAGACGACTCTTTGGAGCGCCTTAGTCCAGACAGATTAGATCAGAGGACCACTGTGTTTGTTTGTTTTGATCTGGGAGGGGTCAGGCTCCTAAGGGATGCCACCTCCCAGCTACCACTATGCTATTCCTCCCCAGGATTCCCCCTCAGGGCACAGTTGACTGGAGCCCCCCTGACCTCTCTGTCACCCCTTACTAACCCATGTTAGCCAAGTCATCCTGGGAACAAAAAGAAAATGAAGAGACTGCTGTGGCTTAGCATTCACTCCACCAAATCACAACCAGACTCCTTCATCCAAGGATCTGTAGGTAGTGCCACCCAGGTGGACGGCCCCTGGAGCTGTGGTCAACCCTAAAAGGGGTACTTTGCAGCAGCGTGGTCTCCCTTTTATCTGCATGTAGCTGCGCAGTCTTCTCACACACCGTAGTGCCAGGAGGGCAAGGTTTAAAGCACGTTTATAGCGAATGTGATGTTACAGAGTCATCACAATAAATATGCAAGATTTCATTTTGCCACTTTTAAAATAATTTGTCCTAAATTAGATCGTTTCCTGTGAACACTGCAGGCTATCAGCGTGAGTATATAAATGACATAGAGGATATATAGACAATAGCATTGAACATTTTGGTGTGGTCTTTTTTTTTGCTCCTGTGCTTTTCTGTGACCGTTAATGCCTGCACTGTATCGCCTGCTGAGTCCCATGACTGTATTACACTCATCTTCCTTTTGTTCCGTCACTTCCCATGGCTTCTGTCGACACTTTTCCCATTTCTCTGTGTTACGGTCATACACGGCTTCTCTCTCTCACTTACTCTCCTGCTCCCTCACATGCACACTTCATACCACCCCTTTTTACTGACCTCTTCTTCATCTCCCACAAGGCCTTGGGGTTAGGCAGCATGGCACCAGACAGTTATTTAAACCCTCAGGCAGCATCACAACAGGTCAGAGAGAGAGAGAGAGAGAGAGAGAGCAAGAGCAAGATGTTAAAGATGATTTACCGATTAATTGGTTTCCTAAATTCAGGGGGTGGTATGTGGGTGCTTTTTCTGTTAGGTGCATTTAAAGACTTTGACTTTATGGAAAGATATTCAGTGATCATTCAGCATTGTTTGCTTAGTCTGCATCAGAAACTACTAAATAAAATCCGAAATAAATGTTAAAGTCAAACTGTTGCTGCTTTAAAACGTATTATTGCCTTTATAGATTACAACACAGTCTTTATAAATTCAAACTTGTCCCTTTAAAGAGTATGTTAGTGGTCCCTAAATTAATTTAGTTTTTGTTTTATATTGTTTCATTTTATTTTAATCCCATGAAACAGGAAATAAAAGGGAATGCTGTGATTGGATTAAAAGTTGTCTTTGTAAATATTGTGACCCATGTCTTAGACACTCCTCCTTTCTCTTCATGAAAGTCTCTTCATAACAGAAACACCAGGAGATGAAGGTTTCTTTTTAAAAGACGGCGAGGAATAGGGAGGCAGACTTTGGAGTCTTTGTTATGCATGTGGGCCTGTGTTTTGTGTTTTTGTTCTTCTAAATCCGTGGTTTTGTTTGTCTCTGAACTTTTGTTTGAATGATTAGAGCTTGAGCAGCTAGGCTACAGGAAGACATAATTATAACCTTTTACGGTAGCTTTTAATGTAGTCTGTCTTTGTCTCAAAAAAAACAACACTGGTTTGCATATTAGCCATATTAAAAGGTTTTTTTTCTGCATGGAGACATAAGCAGGCTTGTCTGTAAAAAAACATTCTGTCACATTAGACTTGAGGCTGGCTTACTCTATAAGAGATGAAAGTATATTGTATTGGACAAGTGATGTCAGTAAACCATGCCACCAGAGATGAGCCATATCAGAAGAGGAATCACTCGAAATCTGAGTTGTGCCATTAGACAGGGAGAAAGGCAGTATCTTGAGAGAGAGAGCGAGAAAGAGGGGAGACACACTGAACGGATTGTTCCACAACAGACTGACGGACCTTTTAGCCTTATCTTCCTGAGCTACTCTTACAGAAAACCAAGGAGAGGGAAAAGAATGCCCTGCTCTTTCTCTCCCTCCCATTTCCCATTCTCTCATTTCTCCTGTCTGCCTCTCCCTTCCTTCTTCATTTCTTCTTCTTCTTTTGTCCATCAGTCTTTACCTGATGTTTCTTAAAATCCTCTTAACCTCTGCACTCATGCCATTGTTCCATTTCCTCAATATCTCTCCTTGATGTTTTAATATCTTGTTTCTTTCCTCACCCACTACTATCTTATCTGTCTTCAGCAATTCGGATCACACTTAAGACTTATTGCTCCTACAGATTGGTAAAAGGTACATTGTAAGCCGCCTTGGAGTCTCAGCAGCAGTTTGCTGTTATACTGTTACAGTTAGTAGAATAGATCTCTCTCTATCACACTTTACTTGAAAATGACAGTTTTAAGGAGTGATACAATACAACATGGGCCCAATTGCCTGTTCAATAATGTCTTATTTGCATTTGTTTATACGTGTCTCTTTCTGCATGTTTGGATATGCTGCTATGTCATTATATTTTGGTGCAGCCTTATACCCAGATCCTACCATGCATAGACACACATACACAGACTCACGTCCCACAGTATTTTGTTCTGATGACACTGTGAGCCGTGCCTCTCCTCTCTCTCTGACAGAACGAAACGGATGGATAATTAGATATCAAAGGGAGGCAGGCAGGGTGTGGCAAGATGCGTGGGCCCTCCGTTGGTAAAGCACTTATTAATGAGATAGGCCTTATCTGCTCTCCTCCCAGGAATTCTGCCTTTGATCGGCCCCGACTCCGGACTTAATACATTTTTGATTGATAGGCTGAGATGACAGAGAAAGGCGCTGTGCACTGGGTAGATGGGTGGAGGGAGTGTGTGTGGAGGGGAGGCATACTCAGATGGCACTGTAATGATGCCCTTCACATGATTAAATAAGTTATGACACTGGTTTCTAACCTTATGGGAAGCAACACCATATACGCAACTTTATATTCTTGTCACTGTAAATAAATCTGAGTAGTAGAAAGACATACACAAATAAAGGCACCCACCTATACCTTCACATTCTTATGCCCACGCGTCCCTGTAGACATAAATTCATGATGACACCCCAAACAAACAGGCCTATTCAGTCACCTTACACCCAACTATAACTCACGTGCTGGGGCACCAGGAAATCTTTTCCGTAAGACAGAACAGGAGAGAGGCAGGCCTGTGGAGAGGGGCTTAGATAAAGTCCTATCCCTGTCTGGAGATGAGTTATAGCCCACCCAGGAGGATGTGGCTAGCAGCGTCGCACCCGGACACATAGCTACGCTTGCTTGGATTGGTAGGGCTGATGTACGCCCGTTAGCAAGAGAGACCTCATGGACAGAGATAACAGCACTACTCTCAATAACACCTTGACCACGGGGAGGGGAGGGGAGGCTTAAACACACACACATGCACAGACACTCACACACTGTTCCACGAAAGCAGACGACACACAAACTCCAAAATCTTAACATATCGTCTGTCTCCATCCCTACCTCTGCACCCGACAAGACGTGACTGAGTGTAACCATTACTGCGCTGTGTCACCTTCCTATGAGTCTCTGTCAGCAGTAGGTGTAGGGTAAATTAAAGAAGCTATAACTGCTGCTCTGTCAAACAGCAGTCACCGCTCATTTATTTCCATGGCGTGGAAGGTGGCGAAATAAACTCTGGCATCAAATGGACAGATCGATCAATATGACAGGCACATTTTAGGTGTTCAAATCAGTCAAACTAACAAAGGCCAGTGAAAGATGAGGCAGTAGGCAATTTAGACGACTACATCTGTGTTTCTGGATGATTCAGGGCAAAAGACTTGAACATATCATCCTCTGTTGTCCTGTTCTAAATGTTCAAACATTACCAACTTTACACAGCCATGAGGAAAGGCACGGTTCCTTGCCTCATAATTTAATTTGACTAATTCTTCTGTTACCCAGACTTTTTAGTGTTCTTTTCTTAATCATACCCATTGATTAAGATATTAAAATATTTTGTTCAGTTATGGTGTGTCAAACTGGATACTTGAAATTCATTAAAAAATGTTTTTAGAGTTTATTATAATTTTGCTAGATTTTATTTTTCTGTTTCTTTTTTAGGGATTTTTGTAATGGGTGGCATAGTGAAAAGCACTGTTGGTCCTGTCTGTGTAGGTTGCCGCTCGGTACTCCGTTTACTTCGCACCTCCAAAGACATGCAGCTCAGGTGAATTTGAGTATCTAAATTGACCATAGATGTGAATAGTAGTGTGATTGAGTCGCCTCTCTCTATGTGTCAGCTCTGCGATAGTCTGGCGACCTGTCCTGGGTGTACCCTGTCTTTCGTCTCCATGGTGATGGATAAGCGGTATAGATAATGAATGGATAGATTTTTGTAGTTTTAGTCAAATTAACTATATACAATTCATGAATTAATTATTGAGTTATTGTTATTTTTATACCAAAAAAAATGCTTCTGTTCAGTCAGCAGTGTGGTGACAGAATCTGCAGAGCAGACATTGTCCTGATTCATAGAATTCCCCAAGCTGCTCTCAACTTCTCAGTTAATGCTGAATTTGAGTTAATTGGCCACTCTCATCTCAGAAGGCCACATGCTTGTTTCTCTCCTTTTGTGCGACAGTTTTGCAGCCCCACAGATGCAACATAGCCCCTCTAATACACATACACGATATATACACGGACACGTACTCGAAATCCAAGACGGATTCTGTATTTGGAAGGTGCTGCATCAATAATCGTAGAACAACCCTATACATATTCAAAAACTTTTTCTTTTTTTTTTTTAGAATGTAAATTGTAGACTGTTCTTTAATTGTGAACACTGCGAGAGTGCGATTGCGGAAGGCAGCACTGAGCCAAGATGGGGTGGAAAGTAAGACAGTGAGAGGAGGGTGTTAGACGATAAGAGTGGTACGAACTGATAGAGTGGAAGAAACCGGGTAGAGAGAGAAAATGATTAAAAACAGCAATCACCCGTCGAGACTGATAAACCAACCAGTCGTTAATTGGAAGCGTGCAACTCGTGGGGATATGGTTGGATTAAGTGCACTTTCTCCCTTTGCTGACTGTCCCTCCTTCCCCTTTTCTATTTCTTCATCTATACACTAAAATGTCTGAGAGACACGACATTATCAACAGTTGATAATGTACGAATGTAATATATTTAATTTTGCACTGAATTTAGAAAAATGTAATACTTTTAAGTTTCGTTTCCACTGTACGTGGTGTAATCTAACTTAGGGAGGCAAAATACAATTTATTAGAGCATTCAGTTCACATGTGGAAAGAAGAAAATGAAAAAGAAGAGAGTCAGCGATGGAGAGACAAAGAGGGCTGAGGTATTAGCTATTTTGAGTGATCTAGGCTTTTGGGGTATATACTAGATGGGAGATGGGGGGTGGTCCATAAACAAAGCACTGACAGCCCACACATCACAGCGACAGGTCTGGCTTGGACTGCTTAGATAAAGCAGGGCTGCGCCATCCATCATTCATCTTTGGCCCCACCCCCTGCGTCCCACCACGATCATACCTACAAAAGTCGACTTGCTCCTAACACTTGCCCCCTTGCCAGTTCTGTGCATTATTTCACTGTCCTTTAGCAAACTTTCAATATGCACCAACAAAACTTGCTGCATTTCATCACTTCTTCTTACATCCATGCCTGGCATCTGGTGTGATTTTGGACAGTGTTAAGTGCTTTTAAGGCAGCTGTCCATCCAAGTTCTAACTCTGGACTGGGAGCTCCTTCACTACGCTCTTTGTGGCTGTAGTTTTGCTGTGGTATAGGGTCTAAATTATGCATCTTAACTTTGAAAGGATGAACATTAGTCATTAATATGTCTACTGTCGTCTGTACCCTTATCTGTTGCGCTATTCATTTTTAGCTTGCAACAAAGTCAATGGACGCTGGCAGGAGAAACGAAAGGCATTGTTTTTGATCACATTAGAACTATTCACATTCAATGTATTTCGCTCGTCACATCAGACAAAGCCAGAGTATGACCGAATTCTGGCAAAATGGCATTTTCCAAAACTGCGCCTGACAAAATATTAAACTATGATTTAGGAAAATTTAGCCCTGACAAAATGACCCTTCAGACCACCATTGTTCCCTCGTCAATTTGGGTTTTGTATGAGCATCGTCTCCTTTTCTTTGTTGCTCGTAGGGAATGGAAATTATGCAAATGGAGATGGGCACTCTGAGGAAAAAATGTTGACACCTCCCGTCCTCACTGCACCCTAAATACACACACATCATGCACACACCATTCAGAGAGCTCTCTCTTTTGGCCCAGTTTGGTAGGTCTGTCTCTTTTGGCTGTCTCTCAAGCACACTTTAACAATTGAACGAACGCTGCCTGTGCCCCATCCTCAGTCCTATCCATTCTGGTCCATTTGAGCAGGTCTGGACAGGTGTTTAGACAAGAAGACAGAATGCCGTCAGTCTTAGTAACAAACAATATTGGGTTATCTAACTTTGGAAGAAAAAGAACAAAGGAAGTTAAAGTTGGCCATATGGATGAAGCATGTGTGATGAAGAGCATTGTTTAATTAACCTCCTCATTACACCCAGCTCCCCGGGTGTACACATTTGTACACCTGGGGTGTCAGTAACAAAGCTACTTAGACGTTTCTGATAGTTTAGCAGGTATAGTTTATACACAGAATGTACAATGATATTTTTTTCCAGATCTGCAGAATGAAGATAACATTTTGGGCAAACGGCAACAATACTCAAGCAAGTGGCAGTTTGATGCATATAAAACACTCTTTGCAAAGTGAAACACTTTTTTCACCGATGAGCGGCGAATTAAGAGATAGAGGAGAGACCAGGAAACTGAGCAGAGCAGAGCTGCGGTGGAAATGGCTCCACTCGGTGATGAATTAAAATGAGTAAAAACCAAGTAATGGAAAAATGGGCTATCGCTTTTGCTGTATAATGAACACTGAGCGGATATCACAGTGCTGGGGGGCCAGAGGGCCTATGTTCTCACACTTGCAGAACAAATGAGAGTGAATGCCATCCAGAGAGCATAATGATTGTCCATTAGTCTGTCCCTAAACTCTACTTCCTGTTGTAGCTTCAGGGATGTAGAGTTTCTGAGCTGTGGGAACCCATCACGTGACCTTCATGCAACCTTTGAATCCCCCCAGCCTGCCTAATGGGCCCAGACACAACTCCCTGTGTATCCTCTGAGAGTCAGGGTTCACACAGAGGTTTGAAGGGTCTGCGTGGGTCTGAAACCAGAAAAAAATACAAAATGGTTAAAATTATAAGAAGGACTCAGTCTTGGAATTCCTCTGGCATTCATTCAGAGTCACATGTTGCCATTCAGAGAGATAGACCTCTAACTGTGCATATACAGAAGTGTTATAATTGGATTATTATAGAAGAACTAACGCAATGTCAACATAGTTGTACATTATGTTTTTACGCATGTAAGATTATTATTGACTATGACTGAACTTGTTTGTTCTGCCGGACACCTGTCCAACACACCCCCCCTAAAGTAAGTTTAACGGGAAATAAATTCTCTGTAGGTGTGAGTGGAAGTGTAATTGAGCTCTCTGTCTTAGACTGCGATGGACTGTTGATCTGTTTAGGGTGTATCCTTTCTCTTGCCCAATGACTGCTGGCATAGGTCGTAGCCCCATCATGACCCAGGCAAGGATAAGAGGGTACAGACAATGACTGAATGAATGAATGAAATTCTACTTTCAGCTGTCTGTATATACATTTTCAACAATACTTATAATATCAGAATATTGCTGTGTCATCTGGATTCATTTTGCACAACAAATCAGCTTATAAATGGTCTTCTTGTTTAATAAAGCCAAAATACTATGACAGACATATCAGGCTTGTTCAGGGACAAAATCCTCAGATTCCCTGCTAGCATTTGTCATTTTTGGCCACAGAGGACATCTACGTCACGCGAATCATCAAGGAGCATGGTTGCATTTCTGTGATTTGCCTTCTGCTTAGTGTCACTCTCACCGCATTAATTAATTTTATTGATTTTATTACTGTGCACAAAAAATGCATATTCTGGTACGTGCATTTCGTTTTCAACTGTCCACATTGGCTTACACATTCAAGTTATGCTACATGTATACAATGTGACATTGTAATAAAATAACATCAGGTTGAGTTTAATTGCACAAATTAGAACTTTTCTCAAGTGAATGAGTTGTATCTAATCATAGACGTGACAAATGAGAACCATCATCTATCCATGATGAGCTCATAGCTGGATACTATTGTCTCTAATGATGATGATCCATAGTCACGCGTGGCTGAAGAAAGAGCACGCTGACTTCCAGACATTGCAGTCTCCATCCTCCACATTAACCCCTATGACTCAGCTGTTGACAGGAACCCCACGCCTTCACAGATCAAACAGCCGTGATTAACACACACAGTCTGGGTAGACAGACTGAAATAATCAGATGTGGTGTCAAGAGTTGTGAGCAACTTGGTGTGTGTGAGTGTGCCATGTGTGATTGTGTGCAGGGGGAGACAAAAAGAAAAAATGGTTTCATGATAGTAACGCTAAGGAATGCGTTGTGTTGGAGGTCATGTGAAACACCGCTGGCACTCTGAATAACCTTCAGGAAGGCTATCACAGTATGACCCGGAAGTACTAAGGTCATGTGTCAGGGCAAAAGGCTTGTCTTTGTTGACAGCACCCTTTCCAATCTATACACAACTCTCACTTCTCAACGCCATGGGAACGGTCCTCCCTGGCTGCTCAGCTTGAAGGGCTCCTTCCACACAGGAAAAAATGAGTTGACGTGACTGACCAAAGCATAGAGAGCCATTGTTGGCATTTCGGATATCAAGCAGGCATTCTAGGGGTGTGAGTTAAGAGGAAAACTTCCCTCAGGAAGCACTGTGGTGCATTCATCAAAACCGCATCTATCTGTATCTCATTGATCAAACCCCACTAGCTTAATTTTAAACTTTGAACCATGTGGAGCCCTGATCAGTGTAGAGAAACATGGGAGGCAGCGGGTGGAGGAGGGGTAGACGTAAAAGTCACAGAGTTCAAGTTGCAGTTATACAAACAGCTGGGACTTTTGAATGACCAAAGCCTAAGGTTTGCGTAAGTTAAGTAAATTAGTGTAAATTTGCAGAAGTAACCTAATTTTCAGAGAAAACACGCAGGGGAATTTTAATTGGGCACAATAGCGGTCAGTTTGCCAGGCAGAATGAGGAAAATGAAGCGAGACTGATGGAAAGACTAATGGTTTGTGTAGGCTGCTGCTGCAGCAATTATCGTTGTCCTTTACTTGTTAAGAAACGCAGAGTAAACTAAAAAGAGTCATCTAGTGTAATACAGAACATTGTTGTTACTTCATTTTAGAATAAGTGTCTTAAGATAATGTGTAAACAGGATGTCTAGCAGTCTAATTTCACTGAGCTTGATCAGCACACATTCTTCTCTTTTAAAGATGAACAAGGTGGAAATCTTAATATTTGCTGATACAAAACTGTGATACAAAACTTACCATATTGATTTATCGATTTAGATGCGGTGATTCTTAGTGTGGTACTCACACTTGTGATGTTCAAAATGTGGAGACATTGTGTGACATGGAGAATGTAGAGTAATTATAAGAGAGCAGTGGGGTTTATCGTGGCACAGTCTCTGTAAAAAAGTGAAATGTTTTATTGCCACCATACATGTTTATTTGTGTGTGTGTATATAAATCAACAGCCTAATTTGGTCCCTTATTTAATGCTTAGATATTTCATCACAGCCTTACATTGTTTGTGTGTGTTTATGTGTGACCTGTTAATAGAGAATAAAGATCAATCCAAATGTCTTTAAATGAAACATTAAGGCCATTGAGACAGTATTTTTACTGGCGACGCTACAGTAGAGAGATAGACAAGACTGACAGGTCAGAGAGAGGGGATGACATGCAGCAAAGGGCACAGGTCGGAATGGACTGATACTGCACTTTTTTATTTATTTACATCACAAAATACTTTATTCCTACATGTGCAGGAATTATATTAAGCGCAGTCACATATAGAAAGGAAAATATGACTGTAACATTATGCTTTCCAAGGTAAATAATTAAAATAATTCATTTTAATCTGAAGATTAAAGTATAATAAGTTCATGAATATATATAATAATGAATATGAATATGAAATTATATAAATAAATCCACTTTTGCAAGTTGTTTTTCTTAGCAAGGTCGGATCATCTCTCTTTTTCTGTGTGTGTGTATGTGTGTGTGTACGTGTGTGTGCAAATGTGTGTTGTTGTGTGTTTTAACATGTGCGACCCCTCATAAACAACGTTTTATGTAAACAGTGGCAGGGATCCCATCAGATAAGAATGCAGAACAGGAGAAGACTGCCTTGTGGGGAGAGAGGGAGGAGGAGAAAAGGGGGATAGAGAAAGGGTGAGGAAAGGAAGGAAGTGGCATAGAATATTACGGTTAGGAAAATGTCTCATTTTAACATTTCTTCGCCAAGCAACTTGTATGGCTACACAATTTTGCCTTAGCATCGTATTGCAATTATTCTGAAAAATATTGCAATGTCAGTTTGATCTTGATATGGTTAAATATCAGGTGACTGCTTTGCTTGAGGCTACAGTAAAAATGCATAAAGTCACTCTGATATCACACTGTTGTGACTTGTCTATTTAACAACAACCAAATAAATAAACAGATTTTTTAAGAAAAAGAATAACAGTGAGATTTTTTTTAAACATTTTTTTCTTGGAGAATGGTATTTACAGCTGACAGCAGATTGTTGTCATTGACTACAGATTTTTTTCAAAGCCAGCATGTCAAAGTGATGTTACAACATTGCTTCTGTATTAACAGTCTCGTAGCTGGTTTCTGGTATTTCTGTTGCAAGGCGCACATCCTGGGTCATTTTATTTTGTGGCACCATTTCATGGGATCTTCATCATAGTGTATAAATTCCATTGCATTATAAATGGATCTTTAATATTATATATACCACACCAAGTCTACAGAGCACCTTGGATAAAACAGAGAAGTGTTTGTCCTTGGCACATGCAGTGCTTCCAGGCATGATTTACTTAATAGAAATGCTAACCTCTGTGATTTAATAGTGGCAGATTTTCATATCACAATATAGGCTTTTATTTTCAAATTTAATTGTGCAACTTATTGGTTTATATTTCTTTGCTCTATTAACATGAATTGCAAATAAAAATCTAACTGGAAGATGCCGGGTAACAATTTACTTAGTCATTAGGTTTGCGTGCATTCAGCACTCCAGTTATGTGTTTTACTGTGGCAAAATGTGCATTCTTATCTGCAGCGTTGCAACCCTTCACAAAATGTTTTTATTGCTTGAAAATCAGACATTTGAGTTCTAGAGGTGATATTAGCTTCTCACTACACTACAGAGTGTATATTGGATTTAGTTGTTTTCAGGTATGATCTGTTGTTTGTGTATATATCTGATGGTAAGAGACTGCATGGCATTGGTCACTGTATCATTACTAATGTAATTTCATACTTAACCTTTTCAAACAACACAAACTAAAACAACCTGATAGAGACAAATACAAAATAACAACTTGGCTTAGCGGTTGAAGTCAGCTATCTCCCTATCGTCTGCCTCTATCTTCCTTTGGCTCACTCTCCTAATTCTCAACAATGCAGAAAAAAAATTATTTTTTGATGTGCCTCACATTTTAACTTTCTCAGCATTTCTCCATTGTATTATGATTTCCTTCTGTTTCAGAAGATTGAGGAAGTACTGTGGTGTTGACTCAAATACTGCTGTGCTCTAAATCAGTTAAATCTCTCATTTTGAACACCCCCTGTCAATTTCTGTCACTCCGGGAGACAAATGTACATCACCGAGTTCATTCCCCCCTCTCCTTGTACCCACTGGCTCCCTGAAACACGGTTCTCTTTGCCTTTGATGTGCTGTGTGCAGAATAGAGATTCTTTGCATGGTAAATTCGCTGCGTTGCCCGCAGCGTATCCATTACACAAGTTTAAAGAATGCTTCGGAGTCGTTTTGGAAGGACCCTTTTTTCTCACTTCATGACCAATTTCTCTGTGTTTTGAACTTCGGTAGTCATGAGCCATGTAATCTGAAAATTGAGCTCTTTCTTCCAAGCTTGTGCTTCACCGACGAGCAGCGTTTGATGTGCAATTATTTTGCTCATTACGAGTTAATTTTATTGTTATAGTTTGCAAATGTTTCCCCGGGTCATGATGTTAAAAGTTACTGAAGAAGTAAGATGGAGGGACAATTAGCCAGCCAAGCGTTGTCATGGCAGAGCAGCGCGCTCATTTGAGATGCCGAGCCGGCTGTCTTTCTGCTTGCTTTCAAGCCTTTTAGAAACAACCTGCTGGGTGGTTTGAATAGCTCAGTAGAGGCTGATCTGGGATTTAATGTGGAAAGGGGATCCGTGACCCTTTATCTGCTCTAAAAGGTTTGAAAAATGGAGATTTGTCGTGTTTGTTATACTGAAACCATGATCTCTGTTCTATGGAGAAATCTCAGCAGTATGAGAATCCATCATTGTGTTTAACGTTTTGTCCCTTTTTTCTTTCTCTCTCTCCACACTAATTTTGTCAATCTGGTGTGATTATGTGTTTGTCAACATACTGTTGACATAAGAGGGGAGTGATTGTGTAGAAGTAAATCTCTCTTTTTGAGAAATATGGGATTTGCGCTGGCGCTAATTGGGTTTTACATTTACTGGCTCACAAAAAGACATTGTTATAGCTTGGCAATGCAACTATAAAAACATGTAACTGCTCCCTCAATTCATTTACATGTCACTAATTTATGCTGTCAGGCTTTTCGATTTTATTTTTATAACTGCTTAAGTCATTGATGTTCCTAAGATTGTATTTTTCAGTCATATTCCATTTATATTATTTGATATCAAACTTTCAAATGCCTGATAGAATATCCAAAATCACTTGACAAAATGCTGTTATTGTTTGACATTTGAGTGGTGACAGCTGACTTTGTATTATTGGTGCTTTCAGTTTGATCCAGGCTGTTGTGTTGTGTGAGCTTTCCTTTACCTCTCACTCATTCCTCTCCATCTCATGGCAACGGCAAATTCTGTCGGGCTGTATTCTTTAATACCATCAATGCTAAATAAACTTTGTTGACATCAATAGGTGCTGGCAAAGAGCCTTTATAAACAAAAGAGAGCCAACAGGTTCAAAGGCAATGCATCACGCTGCTTCTGAATCGTCATTATTCATCCTTCTGTCTTTAATGCTCATCCTCCGTTTTCCTCTATGCTGCAGCCTTGTGTGTGTGTGTTTCTTTGTGGCTCTTTGTCTGTTAAATTGCTACACGGTTTGGATACTGAGGCTTATTAACTGTTGAGTTTAATTAAAAAGGGCCATTCATATGAAAATGGGAGTCCGATAGCGATTGCTGTCCCCAGCAGCTTCCTCCTGTTACTTTTAATTAGACACCCACTTGATTGACATCAAGCTTGCTGCTGTGGGGTGTGTGTGTGTGTGTGTAGAGAAAGAGTGAGAGAGAATGTTTCCTTGTGCAGCAGGCACCTTATACACAAATATACATGGGCATGCAGAAATACCAGCACTAAGGTCATTAAAGCATTAAAGCGGGAGAATGTACATCAAAGTTCACTTTGTCGTCATGAGGTAATTATCCTCACAGTGGCACAGAGCCCGGCTGCCCACCTTGTCACTCATGTCCACTGGGTCGTGCTGAACAATGAACAGTAACCTTGTGATTATGAACAGGGTCCTCAGTGTTACTGCGAGCACCACCCACCGTGGTGACAGAAAAGGTGATGAGCTACTTTTCTCTCTCTATGTGTCCTCGCTTTCTTCATTCTCTCGTACTCTCTGTGTCTCACTTTCTATCTTTTTCACCCCCCACCGCCCACCCCCCATCAACAGTGGCAAAGGCGCTCTCTTCATATGTTTTCAGTGCACGCTCCAGCTCTCGCCACCTTATTATTATACTGTCAGCAGCACGTGCCCGCTGATAGATGTTCCTCTCAACTGTTTACTACAAGCAGATGATTTAACTAAGGCTCTCTGTTCAACTTGACCTCTCCTCTTTTCTTCTTCTTCTGAAACGAGATGACTTCATCTGTTGTTTACAATGACTCCATTTTATGAGAGCAGGCAGGGGACTAAGCTAGCTAAATGGTTGTCTGAATGTAAGTGTGTGTAAAAGGTGGCCCAAATTGATTAGCCCTACGTGCATATGTTTCCTGCCATGTTTTCCTTGCGTCTGTTATAACAGGACAGATTATGTACAGGTTGCTGACTCTTTACAAACTCAACTGGTCATGTGTGTTGGAGTAGAGGGCACCCATACCTTTGATAGCTCCTGTTGAATGTAGCCCAGAGTAGCAGCCTGTTTCATGTTAAAGGCTAAGTAAAGCCCACCTCCATGCAGACTGGAGTCTCCAGCAAAAATGGCCCATCAGAAGTCACTGCTGTGTAAAGTTGTGTTCCTTTCCTCGTGTTTTGTTTTGATTTGCCGGACGTTTGGGAATGATTTGGTAGAAGGGCCTGATGGCGGCAGGGATACCAGAGTGAGACGTGCACAGTGGACCTGAAATGTTGTTCCAATTACTGCCTTCATTGTGGGTTTGTCATCCGTTGTTTAGACGCACAGCGGCTGCATTTCATGCTGTAGAAGGAGAGGCCGCTTGCTGTTCTGTGTAGTCTGATTTTCGCCACAGGCTAATGGAGCACAAAGCCTGGAGATAGCCACCAATAGGGGGCACTCTAAGACAAAAACACTGATGAATGAAAATTATACAGCCCAGAATCAGCTTCTTCTTGGTGTTGTTTTTGGCCTTTTTACAGCGCCTGCATTCTTGGGCCCTAATTATCATCATGTTTCCAGTTAAATATTCATGTGCATTGTGTTAGCCTTTTACTTCATGGATCTGTGAAACAAAAATACTCTAAGTTGTTTCTCTTTGCTTTAGACAGGCTCCATTTGAAATGTCCACAGGCTTCTACTCTGTTACACAGTGTTCTCTCCTTCCTCTCAGACAGATTAAATCACTTGTGTTACTCGGAAATGCTCCAAGCAATAAGGCAGGATGGAGCACGTACAAAAGAGCCTAACATGGTTTGAAAGAGCGAGACGGAGGCGAGTGTGTTGATGTAACATATCATTGTGGCAACCCTCCTGCATTAACACCATTAGACAACCAGTGCAAGAGTCCAGCTGTCTTTGTTAGCCGCCAAGGTGAGTTACCTGGGCTGACTTACCTGGCCTCCCAATGCCCTCCAGGATACAGTGTTTCAGCCAGGCCCCGTGTCCTCCCCTCTCCACAGCACTTAGCAGTGATTAACCCCGGATTCGGCCAGCCCACCTGCCATCTGACTACCATTACAGCCCTGCTTATCTGCCTCTCCATCTTCCCACAATAGGTCCGGGGCCTGGACTAGGCTGGAGGATCGGACTGGGGAGGGCTGCCTGGTCTGTTTAATAATAAATCATTAGCTAAATACTTTTGTCCATTTGTGTCATGTTACATGTACTTCAATTTTCTGCTCTGTCTCTGTCCACCCTCCCCCTTTTTTTTCTTCCCTTTCTTGCCACTGCCACCGTCTGCTGCCGCCGTTTATCCACAGCCGCTGTCAGTTTCTGTCTCCCAGAGTTGATCCTTTTTCCTGAGTTTTTTATAGCTCCCTGTTACTCCTCAACTCAAAATTCCAACTCTAATTCAGCAAACTCGTGTCAAAGGAAAAGTTAGTTATTTATTATTATAAGAAACAGTCAGTACTGGAAAAAAGTCACATTGTGAAAATTCACTCTAAAATATTTCCTAACAATGGAAGTCAGTGTACATTTAAATTTGATACGTCCATGTGTGGAATCTGTACTTTACATCTTCATAGGTGATGTTATTTTTTTACAGTATACAACGCTATTCGTATGATGTTGAAAGCATAGAAGCATAAAATTGAAAAATAAATCAGATGTCCAGGACATTTCCCCTCCATTTAGGCGCATAAAAGTCAGCCATATTCCCCAGCTCCTGTCTTTCTCTGTACTCACAACAGCTGCAGTGTAACAGACACTGAACTGTACTAAAATAATATGTTGTATTTGTGTGACACTGAACCTGATGATATACATACTGGAAAGAAAAATGTGATCTGTTACTTAGGGTTTATTAGAAATTAAATGAGTGTATTCACCCATTAAGCTTAGGTGCAAAGCTAACAGAGGTGAAATGTTTTGATTGTCTTGCTCAGCGTAACGGTCCACTAACTGAAAATAGCAACGTTTGTCTGTTATTGAAGAATAAAAATGTTTCAGCTAAACTAGCTAATGGTCTCAACCGATTGTGACTACTGCAGAGAAGTTTTCAGGGCAAATTTCCAACCTTGGGTTCAGCTTTTCCTTGTGATGAAGCTGAAAACTGTTATCTTATGGCCACAAATATGTCCATCTAAATGAACATCCTGGAGCAAACACGTTTGTGTCTGTTTCTCAGAATAGGAACATTATGAGTGGCACCACTTGAATTGAACTGTTTTGGCTGCTACTACGTGAAAACCAGACATTCATACACATCACTAATGTTTATGCTCCACTGGACTTTTTTTTTTTCTTTTTCCAGTTCACCGTAAAAAGACACCACAGAGGTATGACGCTTGTAGAGGATTTTCACAACTCCAGCACACACACATAAGCTTGACACCAGCATAGGCAATCTGGACAGCGAGGGGGAGATAACTCTTTTTGTTCATCTAACTTGTATAAAGTGATTATGGACATACTGAGCCCTCCATATTTAGACTTCTTGACGCCCCCTCCTTAGTCACCCCCTGGTTCCACTGTTGTAATCTAATTTTCCGCTGACAGAGGCTGTGGAGATCCTTGGGTCATGATACGAGTCCCTCCAGTCCTCTAACCCCCTCCCCATCCTGCACCCTTGCGTTCTAACTTAGAGGTCGCCAAGCAGGAGACAGCTCGCATTAGATCTGTCTACCACTCCGGTGGCTAACCCAATCCATAACTCCATATTGCTTCTGTAATCAGAGAGATTAGAGAATGGCAGAAAGGAATTACATTTATCCCAATATGTGCTTTTGTTGTCGCTATCATTGTCCAGCACCTTAGAATACCTGTAGGATGCCTTGTCAGAGTAAAGGATGAACTGAATATTGTGTTTAATTCAAAACCTGTCAGAGATTATTTACGAGATGAAAACGTGAATGAGCCGCTTGCCCAAGCAAGCCTGTCTGGTAGAGAGCTGAAAGAGGAGGCCACACCTGGAGAGGTCATGATCCTTGTTGACCTTTACTATGTCACCGATCTGACTATCCCTCAGTCTTAACATACACCGCTCTGCCTGTCAACACTTGTATGGGGACTCCTCAGCTACTGTTATCCACCGCAGTCACACGCTGGATGGATGTGCTTTTTTTAATAAGTTGATTTGGCCATTGAAGGATTTATCCTAGTCTTTTGAACAGCACAATGAAACACCAATGTAAATATTTGCCATATGAGATGTGGGATTAATCCTAATGAGTCTTCACGTGATACAGCCATTAAAAGTTAGGTTGGTGCAGAATGTTTTGCTTTTGTCTTAGATACAGTTACTCACTTTGTGTCTTCTTATTTTTTCCACTCAGCACCTTTTATTGTAGTATTCTCTCTCTATCTTTCTCTCTCTCTCACTCTCCCCCTCACTCAT
>OMNV01000172.1:10644-21260 GCA_900303265.1 Brotula barbata | reverse complement strand
GTCTCTATAGACAAGACCTTGCTTCCTGGCAAGTTGAAACTGTGGTGCCTGCAGTTTGGATTGCTCCCCCGCCTGATGTGGCCTCTAACGGTGTACGAGATCCCCATGACCAAAGTCGAGGAGCTGGAGAGGACAGTCAGTTCATACATCAAGAAGTGGCTTGGCCTCCCGCGTTGCCTCAGCAACATCGGCTTGTATGGACACGGTGCTCTGGAACTGCCTGTCTCTAGCCTCACAGAGGAGTATAAATGCACCAAGGTGAGGCTGAACATGACCCTGACCGAGTCTCAAGATGATGTGATCCGAGCGGCTGCTCCCAGACTGGCAACTGGGAGGAAATGGATCCCATCTGAGGCCGTACAGCACGCAAAGTCTATTCTCAGGCATGGAGACATTGTAGGACAGGTGCAGCATGGAAGAGGTGGATTTGGACTTGGGACAAATCGACCCACATGGCACAAGGCAACATCAATCCAGAGGAGAAAGATGGTAGTGACTCAGGTTCGGCAACGAGGAGGCAGACAGATGCGCAATGGCAGTCGCGCAGTCCAAACAGGGCCAGTGGACTAGCTGGGAAAACCTGGAGCATCGTAAACTCACATGGAAGGATCTTTGGGAAATGGAAGGAAGCCAAATCAGCTTCATCATCAGAGCCACCTATGATGTTATTCCCACGCCCAAGAACCTAAACCAATGGTTTGGAGAAGATCCTTCTTGTGTGCTCTGTCAAACCCCGGCAACACTGAGGCATATCCTCACCGACTGCAAAACCAGCTTGTCCCAAGGCCGCTACACCTGGAGACACAACCAGGTCCTAAGACAACAGGCGATCACCCTGGAAGGAAGGAGAACTACCAACAATGCCCTCCCTCCCCCAATGCCTAGACACTCAAACACCACCCCTTTCGTAAGAGCAGGACAACTCCCAGCAAAGCCATCTGCAAGAGTCGCGCCAACCCTCCTAGACTCTGCCCGGGACTGGAAGATGCAGGTTGATCTAGACCAGAAACTCATCTTTCCGCCTGAGATCATTACAACCAACCTCAGGCCGGACCTGGTCTTATGGTCAACCTCCCAGAAGTCGGTGTTCATTGTCGAGCTAACTGTACCATGGGAGGCAGCAGTTGGTCAAGCGCATGAACGCAAACGACTGAAGTACACTGACATAGCAGCCGAGGCAGAACAACGCGGCTGGAGTGACCAGGTGCTTCCGGTTGAGGTCGGATGTAGAGGCTTCGTTGCCACGTCCACAACCAAGCTTCTTAAGGGAACGGGAGTGCGAGGACAGGCCTTCCGACAAGCTGTCAAGTCAGTGTCAGAGGCTGCCGAGCGAAGCAGCAACTGGCTATGGATGAAGAGAAAGGGCTCCAACTGGGCTGCTAAATGACCACCCAGGGGTAAAAGCAGAGGGGGCACACCTGGGACGCCAGGTGTCGCCGTTGAGCCCTTCAGAGGTGTCGTGGGCCTAACAACGAAACACCAGTGAAGGAGGGTGCCCACCTGAAGACCCCAGTGAAGCATTTACCCCTACCCCACTCATTAGCAAGTGCTGATCAATCTGTTACATCTGTTACGCATGTGTCCAAAATACTTTATATAGGAATTTATCTTTCAAATTTTTGAAGTATTTAATTTATGAGATTGATTGATCCGTTAGATAATCCAGCATCTGAGGTGAATTTAGATTTAAGAATCTAAATTAGATTCAAAGTGACACATGGTAAATCTGTCACGTGACCGTGTCCCACTTTGATAATTGGAGTGTTTTACGGTTTTCTTTCAAATAGCACCTATATGAGGTTGCCTTTAAGCTGCTGTTGGCTCTGTTCTGTCCCTGATGTTGTGAATGTAGTTACAGTTAAGGATGTTAAAGATGTCTGTGGAAAGCTCTGTCATTCCAGAGATCGGTGCTTCAGCTGTCAAATATTTTGTTGTATATATTATTTAACACAATCACATATACCTGAATATGAGCTGCGAAAAGAGTCTAAGAGAAATGTGCAATACATCTGTCTTACTAATGGTTTCATCTAGTCATCTGAAAACAGAAAGAAGACAAATCATTCAATCAATCAATCGTTTTTAATGTTAGTTTTTTTTTCTTCTATCTTTTAATTTAATTTCTGAGATGCGACTAGGAAGGGGTGGAGTACATGGGTTACTACACTAGGGGGAGTTAAATCTGCATCTTCACATAATTTTCCACCTACAGAGTGTAAACGGCGTAGCTTGTCAAGGCTTTCAATGTCATGTTATAAACAGTTTGGAAAAGTGATAAAATACTTACAAAATATTTACAAGCCATTGCTTGGTGTGTATTACGTTCTTAAGTAAATTTCACTCCTTTCTTTGGAAAAAATGGGAGGAAAATAGGGAAAGTTCTGACTTTTTTCTTAAATTAAAATTGGTTTACTAAGATTTTTTTTTAGCTATTTCTTTTTTTTTTTTTTTACTTAATTCTCTCCTGGACAGTGTGCTTAACACTGATGGTTGCCAGACTTTTTGAGTTAAAATATCACCTCTTTACCTCTTTAAGTTCAGCCTCTCATCCTTTGAGTTGGAACCAGATCAAGCATACGATGTACGGCTGGTAGTTTACTACCTTGGCTGTTACCGTGTGCCTGAAAACTTACCTTGGCCTTGATGGATTTATAGTGAAGCTGGATGGTCTAAAGTTTAGACCACTGGCTGAGGGTTTAGACTCTAAACCCTGCTTACACATGCACAGCAAAACAAAATTAAGGACAAGACGCACTAAGTGTAATTATGGAACACCAGGAGAAGGCCAGTGGCAGGCAGAGATGAAGGAATTGCATTATTCCCCAGGAATAGGTTAGGATGACTTTCACTCCTCAGGGTAGCAGTGCATAAGTGAAGTAAATAACTAGCTCTGAGCAAACCTTACATCTTAGAACCACCTATCCCGAGATACCAAATATTCATGATGCAGTAGGCAGATATCTGTATAAAATGATACCAAAAACATCTTGAGTAAATTAAGGGACTAATTTAAGGGAAAAGAAAGGCATCATATTTCAAAAAAGTAAGTTAAGTTAATATAAAGGATTTTATGTTTGTTGTATGTCTTATCTGCATGTTATGCAAATCAAAAATTTTGAGAATCATCTGGTCTCCTACAGGGGCGGTCCAAATACCACCAATGGTACACATGTAACTGTTTGAGAACCACTGGTTTAACAAAAGCACTTAAAAGATTTTACCTCTTTAAAGACATGAATGTATTTAGAGGGTGATCGGATTTTATTATATATTTTAGATATATATTTAATCTTTAATCTGTAATGTATTTCATTTGTCATCTCATTTAAAGCACTGCTTTGTGAGTCCTTGTGGCCACTGAACGAAAACGCCCCCAGGTGTACGTAACGACGTGCTGACGTCACAAGGGGGGCCACGCTGTACTGCCAGTAGTCCAAACAAGTTTGATTTCCAAAGAGGAATTCTCGTAACTGGACGCGTGTGGAAGCTCCTCTGTCTGCACTGATTTAAGAAGCTTAAAGCAGAGACAGCGCACCGAGGAATTAGTTGAACGACATTTCTTAAGTTTTTGTCCGTTTTTACAACTCAGTTTGTCCTTTATTCGCCATATTTTTGCGGTTGTCGTGAAGTGAAGATGAGGAGTCTGTGGTTTGTGTTCGTCCTCGTGCTGGCGACTGAGTTTATCAGTGAGAAAGTAAGTGTGTTTACTCTTTCATATCCAGTAATTAAAGTTTTACTTTATACTTTATGGGTTAAACGCTGGGTTAAACTTGAATTTGAGCCCATACGATACATTGCTCGAGTGTCCGAGTTAAGCTAAAACTCCTAAGCGTTAGACGTGGCCTGTATTTTCACTTCTTTGTGTTTTTCACGTCATAAAGACGAATGGGAACGGCTTTATTCTTCGGTTGAGGTTCCTATTATATTCCAGGAAGTCACCGTGTTTACACAGGAGCTCTTATTTGTCCGGCTAATCTAGGTTTTAAGGATATTTCATCAGAGTTGTGTACAGTCGGTGTCAAGTTCACCTGGGGCCAAATACCCTTCATTTCAACCTGTATATTTAGCTAAACCCACACCCTGACCTGCCTCAGTCCTTGTTCCACTAATTATCTGGACATAAAAATGTCAGTCTTTCACAAAAGAAGGAAGGCACACTTAGCCTGAGTAGTCAAAACTGAAAAGCAGTGAACATTTCCCCAAAATGCTAAGAATGACAAACTGAAAAAATCTTTGGTATCTCTGTTTTACAAGTCTGGCTTGTATACTCCAATTTCCATCTTTCTGTGTGTGTGTGTGTGTGTGTGTGTGTGTGTGTGTGTGTTAGTGTCTCAGTTTTGTAGAATCTGGAAAACACCTGGAAATGACAGGGCAAAAGCAAATTGTATGCAAAGTGTAAAAATATCCCAGCTTGATGATTTATGGACTGAAAAAAGTCCTGAATGAGACGGGAACGCTGCCATCTCTACAGAAATGCAGGATGACTATGATTTAGTGACTGCGTATTATGAAGTGGAGAGGGATGAAATCTGAGATGGTCATGCTCGATATGGGCAGCTGAAACTGGCAAGACAGCAAACGTGGGGCGAATAAAATTGAAATATTTTCAATACATTCGGCCTTGTTTGGGTCGATGTTTGTTTTACAGTGTGTAAATGTCTGTGTTTAATATATCATAAGATGCCAACCAGAGCACCGTGAGATTTAATCTGACTGCACATTCATGACCCTAACACACTCCAGGCCTAAATTGCCGGCTGTGATGGGTTATTGTCCATCTTATGCTGAAGTTGTCACTCTCTGAGAGGAATCTGTGTGACTAATGGCTGTAGAATTGGTGATTAGTCGATTATTTTCTTCACATGAAAAGTTAAAACTGTCCGTCAGATGATGACAAATCATGAACCAGTAGTGGTGTCATTTTTGGGATGGATGACTCACTCACGCACACACATTGTGTCGCAGCGGGCTAGTCCAGGCAGGCAAGTAACTGCGTGGGTAGCACTCTGTTTTCCAAACAGCCAGAGGGCAATTTGGAAGAGGTTATATCTGAATGTTTCTTGAAGTAACTTAGCAACTGATTTTTGTAAATAATCAATGTAATAATGTCATTTGTTGTAAATTGTATTGTTTTATTTAGTACGACTGAAACACATTTTTCCAAAACATTGACACAGTTGGAAAACCAACTCTGATAGATTTTGAATAAGTACACCTACAATTAAATAAAGAAGTGACGGTTGACTTCCTTTTGTCACCTGGATTGTGGAAACAATGTCGTCACTGAGGTTTGTAATGACGTTAGGCAACTAATCATATAATCACAACAGTGGAACGTGGACAGGGCACATCCTCTCTGCCCGTCTCTGGGTCCTGGTTTCAAATCCCGGGCTGGCCGTGGCTCTGTCTGTGTGGAGTTAATGTGTTCTCCCAATGTCTGTGTTGATTTTACTTCAGTGTGCTCCGGTTTCCCTCACCCTCAAAAGTGTGTGCTAAGTTAATTACTCCTGCCATTGCCCTCAACCAAGGCACTGTAGGCTGTAGATCTGGAGGAGGTCCTGGACACTGGGCACAGCTCCTCATAGTTAGTATGATTTAAATGTGAACAACTTTCATTGTGTCTTAAAGATACCAATGACAAATAAAGATTTCTTCTTTTTTTATTTCAAAGTGAAATGAATAGAACTGCTCCAGGAAAGCTGTCACAGTGAGAAATGGGAGCGTAGTGTCCAACAGTGTGGTTTTCACCACATATTAGTGGTCAGGGGATCGAGTGTCCTGTAACGCAGGGCTGTTGAGATTTACATCTACTGTTGCCAAATATTTTGAGCTGTTACTGTTTGTTAATCGTGTTGCTTTTCCTTTCATATCTGACAAACATCTTGACATAATTGGTGGAGCGTATTATTACAGTGATGGCCAATCCTGCAAAACTATCCTCGGGCAAATACAATTGTATTAAAACGGACAAAGACCAAAATACTTAATTACTATGTTGATGCGTATAATTTTGATAACTATTCTAACGTGTTCTAACCGGCAACGTTTGGCCGAACACGCTCCAATTTGAGCTTGGTCTGTTGTGTGTTGCCGATGTCTAGATTGTGATGACGGGCCTGCCGTGCACTTTAAGCAAATACACAAACTCGCTCTTATGAGTCGACTGCTCATCTATTATCATTAAATGTTGACTCCACTATTCTAAAAACGCAAAACTCTCATACATATTTATTCTATTTGTTTTGAATGCAAAAAATTTGAGTTGGATGGTTACCCCTCCCCCCAACACATTCTGCCTCTCTCTCTTTCTCTCTCTCTCTCTCTCACACTCCCCAACCCCCTGCTGTGTTGATAGATGAGTTGCATGTCTATAGTATTTTAACACTGTGACCTTCCCAGAAAACTGTCTTCGCTGTGACAGAGCGCTGGTGTGCCAGATGGTTATTATATATGTTCTCTGTATGTAAATGCATGTGTGTAAAGCGTACGTAGTCCATGTTTTCCAGATGTCGTGACCTTTAAGTGAGTCAGGTCTTCCCATAAACCCAAAGGCAACACAACTTCTCTGGAAACTGATTTATTTATTATTTATTTTTCACCTTTCCGGTCTGTGCTTGGTGTGTGTGTGTTTGTCTGCTCGTTGGTCTCTGTTTAAACTACGTCTCAGGTACGTTGTGTGTTTAGCTGGCTGTCAGTCCAGCAGTGCGCTGCTTCATGAAGCCAGGTCGTAGTTGGTGCATTTCTGGCCTTAAAAGGGAATCTTGCTTATTTTAAGAATGCAAATTAGTCGTCGGCGACAGTCAGTCACAATCTGCTTTTTCTGAAGCAAAAAAACAGACAGGCAACATCAACACCAACACTTTCATCCAACCCAGAGCTCCTTCATTAACAGTAAATGTCATCTTGCCTGCAGCTCTTACAACTGTATCAGATCATTTAGCCATTCCAGCGTTGAAGACTATAGAATATATATGAGGAAATCATTAGATAAGCATTAGCTCTCCGTGTCTACCGCAGCTATAGTGTGTTCAATTTGGATGAGTACATTTGCTTTGGAAATCCCTGCCTAAGGACACGAAGAATGTGAGAGCTCCTGTTGTTGTTTTAACCGTTCCATCAGAGTTAACTGCCATTTGAATTTGTGTTTTCACTGTTTTTGTCTTAAGAATGTACATTCCTGTGTTCCTTAAGCGTTGGTCTAGTACAGTAGTTCTCAAACTGTGGCAGTTGTACCACCCCATGTGGTGTTTAAGTACCTCTAGGTTGTACTTTTAAGACGAGAATAAATTGAGATCTATGGAAATTGTGCTATAGTTGCAAAGCATTTACAAATAAAAAAGGTACTATAATAGCACTTTGTCAAATCTAATTACTTTCAATTCTCTAATTAATTACTACATTTTATTGGCATGAAATTGGTTTGTCATTCAGTGTTCACATGTATTCAGTTCAGTGATTATTAGTTTTGCTTAGATTAAAATCATCCTCACACCATGATTTTGCCCAGAATTGACAGTCATCAACAAAAACATTGAGTTCCACTCCTTTTTAGCTATGATCCTCATGTAAATTGGGCCACATGCTTTTCAGTTGACCCGCCCAAGTATCGCAGATACTCTGATATCTCCAGTCTGGTATCTGATATTTACTGAAAAACGTGGTGTGACTGACGGTGGGAGGAACGACCAATGAGAACACACACATCGTAATCGATCATTTTCTGTGTCAATTCTCTCGTGATTTGAGACCGGACAGACTGGTCTGGGATTTCTCCATTTCGTGGGTGTCCCTGTGTGTGTTACTGATCAGGCACGTAGAGTCACCTCATGACTTCAACACTGGAATGACATTACACTCAGTCATGTGCAGCGATCCAGTGACAGGGAAAGAGGTGCTCAGTGTACGAGGTATAAGCAAATTTGTGAGCAAGAGGTTTACAGAGTTCTTTGTAGGTTCAGCCAAGTGCAAAATCCTGCAGTAGTGCATCATCGGAGTTTGAGTGGAGTCTCCTATTTTGAGGAAATGCATCCAAGATGGCTTACTGTGACTAAAGCATTTACAGAGTATCACATTCGTAACATGCATGTCAATTTGATTAGGAAGGAATGGCACCAGTGTAATCCTTGTTTTGGTTTCATCGTCCGTTTGCGATTACAGCAAAAGCAAACGGATTCCACATTTTTGTTGCTCCCAATTCTTGGTTTTCCATACTTCCCAATGTGTTCCTCACAGTTTGAGGAATGATGTGTAGAGAGGATGATGCATCCTCAAAAGTTTTCAGTTATCAGCACCTGTTTTTACCAGAATATACAGTGCTGTCCCTGTCTCTGCTGTCCTTTCCTTTCTCTCCCTTTGTACCTGTGTTAGTGGAAGCATAGTATACATACCGGACATACCAGGCGTCTCAATGGGTCATATTCGTCCTTTTCTGTATGTGTGTCCCGGTCTGACTACCAACAAATCTCTCTTTTCAGATGGATTTTGAGGTTCCTTTTCATAAGCCCTACGTCATATTACGTTAGCCAACAGCTATGTTTTTGTGTTGATGCAAACAACATGACCAAAAGCAATCAAAGCTGCATCACTTCTCTTGAACGGTAAACCAGCTTCCATTTACGCACTACAATATGCCAGCACATTTGGCCAGTTTGTATCCCTGGATGTGGGAGGTATTTTCTTACTCCCTAACTAGAGACTTTCACATGTTTCCAATTACTGAAAGGAATTTCGTGAGTGTCAAAGAAGTAAATCAGAATACATGTGTCTCTCTCTCTCTCGCTCTTGCTCTCTCTTGCTCTGTGAGTGTTTGTGTGTGTGTTCTATTTTCTCTCCTCTTCTTTGACTGCAATTCTATTCCGCTTTTCTCTGCTCCTCAGTTCCAGTCACAGTCACAGGATACAAAAAATGACAATAAAAATAATGGCTATCTTTCTCCCTTGTCCAGCACTTGGTCTCCTCCCATACACCGTCCTCCTTGCCATCTGACCTGTACCTAGAGGGGGGGTCATCAGGTGACTTGCCAATAGATGATGAAGATGGGGATGACTATGGCTCAGGCTCTGGATCAGGAGACTACTGTAAGGAAGCTATACATTGTGACTTTTCTTGATAAATCATTACAGAATTGATGGTAAATGTACCTAAGGAGGTGAAAGACTCAATGGATCCATAAAAAATATTTAGACTTTAGATTCAAAATGTTTTACTTAATCTCAGAACCGTCTTATTTATTGTTGAAAAAATCTCATCATCATCTCCTCACTCCACAGCTTACACAAATTAAGAAAAGGCAGAGAATATATCCATTAATTTCTTCCGTAAATATACCCTGACATATTTACACTTATCAATAAGCTAAAATAGCATTGTAGATATCCATTATACTTCAAAATGAAATCAATGGAACATGTTCATGATCATGGGGCACTCGACCCGCCCTGACAGACACATTCACACCCACATTCACACCTATGGGCTATTTTAAGTTTCCAGTTCACCTAATCTACTTGTCTTTTGGTGTTAGAGGAAACTAAGTGAGTGCAAAAACAAATTGTTGTTTTCTTGAAAAAAATATTTTATTTCTGTAGAATTCATATCTAATAAAACGACTTTTTTTTAAATGATTCTGCATGTTTAAGTGGAAGTGGAAAAATTTAGTGTTGCTCCCTGCATTCCCGCGTAAACACATGGGCCATGCCAGATGTTTGTCCTGAGGTTGTGTGTAAAACAGGTGAGGTTTTACTGGAAGACGGCAGATGTCACAAATATTCCTCAGCTTTATTATGAATGACTCACTTTTACAGTGGAATGTGTAATGAGATATAACACAATGTGGTCAGGTCAATTTCAATATGTTTGATTAATAATACAATAATTAATACAACGTACGGTATATTGAATTTAGATAATGACAAATCACTCTGAAGTGATGGATTCTAATTGGTGGTGTTTGGTTTCTCTTCCACAGCAATCACTGAGGTCATAAATATCAGGAGGTATCCCGTCAACGTGTCAGACACCACACTTGGCAAAGAAATGTCCACAATTCAACCAGAGACAACCGGCGCAACGCAGATCTCATCAACCACTGGAACATCTGGCCAGGATCCAACAGCCACTGTGGCGGACACTGCCACAACAAAACATATAGTCTTTAAGGAGAAGGAGGTACAGAATCTTTGCTTCATTACATACAACTCCTTAGTCTAGTCAGAAGAGAACCAAAACAAACTAAGGAAAATATCAGAACCGTAGCTCATTTCCACAACGTTATTCCTAAGAAAACTTTCTAGTCTTCTTATCAATATGTGAATCTATTCTTTCTTTTCCTCTGTGTTTTTCTCTCCCAGGAGATTGAAATTAGAACAGTGGCTGACTGGTTCACGTCTACGACCAATCCAGACTACACCACCACCTCATCCGTTGAATCCACTTCAACCAAATTCAAAATAGACGCAACTGAAGCCGAAGATTTCAATGACATAACTCTAACTGAGGAAAGAGACATTGTCGATACAGTCAGATATTCTGAAAATGACATCCCGAACGGAGACGGTCAAGATGACATTGTGACCAAAATTGGCAAGGGCGGCAAGTTGGAATCCCCGGAACAGGTG
>OMNV01000172.1:0-10573 GCA_900303265.1 Brotula barbata | reverse complement strand
CATTGTATGCCAACAAATATGATGTCATAACGTTTAGATCTTCCTAATTGTTTTTGAGTGTTTTTAACATTAAGTCTACACCACCGTATTATCAAACATAAACTTGAGTTCAATATCTTTGTATTTCTTTATGCCCTCTCTAGCCGTGATCGCATGCGGAGTGATTGGATTCGTCTGTGCTGTTGCCCTCCTCATGCTCCTCGTCTACCGCATGAAGAAGAAAGACGAAGGGAGCTACGACCTGGGAGACATCAAGCTCTCCACGACAGTCTATCACAAAGCGCCTACCAAGGAGTTCTATGCCTGAACTGATCAATAGGAAGTGAAATGTGTCGTCTGTTAATCGGGGCTGGGAACGGATCTATGAGAGCTGAAGATGGTTCCTTTTTTGTTGAAGTTTGAAGTTGAGGCTTCTCTGCTCTTCTGCAGTGTTCCTCCCTCTCCTCTCATCCCTCACCCCTCACCCTTAGCCTTCTGTGCTCTCCTTTCATCTCTTACTCTGCATTAGTGCTCAGTGTTTGTGAAGAAGAGGACAAGACAAGAGGGAACAAAATGGTATTAAAACACATTGCTATCATTCCATTCTAGGGAAGGACCCAAGATATTAGCACACCTCCTAAATTAGAAGAAAGGAATCGTCTCCAGAGTACCACAGTCCTTCCAGTCTAGCAAACTTAAGAGTATCAATACCATTGTGCCTTTAGACCCGGAGTACTTTGACGAACTGAACCACACTGGACTGGACCTGGTTCAGTGTTGCAGTGAAACATGACCCTTTAAATTGAATTATGGCTGAACCAGCACAACTCAGCTCAACAGCAAGCGAAAGGCGACAGAATCATCTGAATAGGACGACCTTGATGCGTTTTATATGCTGTTAATGGAAACGGTACGACATATGGAATTCTTACAAAACATCTTTTTCCTCTTTAGTTATGGTCAAATTGGATCTTTTTGTGACATTTCATTTCTTTGCTGATTCGAAGATGATTTTTATTTTGTAATGAGGAGCTATTTCATGTGTACAGTGTTGCTGTGACAGATTATGTTACTCTGCAGGGCTTTCATTTCCTCCAGAGATCTGACACTTGTAGACTGGACCAGATATAACTGTGCTTTATTTGTCTTTTGTAACATTATTTTTAGTAGCATTTTTCAATGTTTTTATGTTCATAGGTTATATTTCCGTAAGCCATTTTAAACTCATAAGAGATTTTAAGTTTGTGTCCTTATATTCATTCAGTAGTAGCCTTTGCCTCATCCTTGCCTGTATCTAACATTACTTATGTGTTCAGGGATAGTTTATGTGACAGCAAGCATACAGGACAAAGTGGCATCGTTGAGTAGAGCCAAAGCTAAAGACTGTAATTCAGAAACTGCAAGTGACGGATGTTTTTGACAAAAACCAAAGTGCATTCCTTTTTGACTGTCATCTACATACAGCTTTAATAGCAGCTCTGAATTTAAAGGGACAGTGACGCAACTGAGTGTTTTTGACAATTCAGAGTCGGGGTTTCTTCAAACAGGAGGGTTAGAGAGGATTTGTGTTCTTACCTCTTAGCTATTGGAAGCAGCGTAACCACTTGAATATTCCAACTCAGTAATGTGTCCTATTTTCTACTGATGATTCCTTTACCTCAACCTGGAAACCAAAGGAGAAAATTACTTATTGGGAGAAATGTCAATGCTTTAAGAAGGATACTGTTATACAGAGTGGGATATTTTAATTATATCATCCTGTTCATGACTATCTGTTTTAGAGAAACAAATGGGAGCTCAATCTGCGTATTTTTTTTTTAGAAGATAATCTGCCTCAGATTTCATCAGTCCTTATTTTGAAGGGAGCAAAGGTTGGCAGTATGCCTTTGCACCTAAATAAAAAAACAAATTCAGCACTGAGTGCATGCAGATTGTCTTCAAAGCTGCAATGAGTTAAGATTCCATTACGTGCCATGTTACTTCAGGTGTAAAAAAAACCCTGCTTCTTTGTTTTCATGCATAACAGAAAACCTCTTGCCTAAAGTAAACGTTATAAAGCAATCAGTCTGAATCATATCAGGAAACAACGACACGGGGAAAAAAATGGATCACCAACCCACTGTGACTTACTGTACATATGTTTGTCTTCCAGCTTGTTAAATATGTCTCGGTGGGTGCTGACAGTGTTGGTGCCATGGTCTGTCCTTGGAGCTGTACAGAACCACATCTGTTATAGCTCGGGCTTATATTTCACTTTCCATGAACCACTCTGACAATAAATCAGGTTCATAAAACGTGAAAGAAACTGTCTGACACCCACCATGCTGTGATGACACGTCATTTTTCTCTTGGAGTATCTCTGCAGTATGTTGATACAGTACTGTTGTGTATTAATTTATACTATATTAGATCACAATCCAGGTAATATGTATCAGTATGAAGTGTACAGTATTTACAGATGTTCAAGGCCTTTTTATGCCTACTGCTTTTTTTTATTTTTTTTATTTATGTTGTATTACGTTTGCCAAGCCTGGGTTAAATTTTCAACTCATACGCACTCAGTAACTTGATTTTCTAAGGAATGTTTTTGTCCTTATACAAAGGCTGCCAATAATTTTTATTCTAGTCTTGATTTTGCCCAACTGACACCCTGAACACCCTGGGGACCAATGAAAAATCAAGTTACTGAAAGAACAGAGACATGAGGCCTACAGAACTGTGTTACTGAAAGTGTCTGTCTTATGAGGTTCACTACTGAATAAAAGATGTGGCTTCAATGCTATGCTGAAATGGGCTGTTTCTCATTCCATGATAGATTGTAAGAGAACACATTCCTCCTCAGCTGCACACATACAGAAAACAAAACACTGCTACACTCCACTGAAGTCAGCAGTGTCATGTCAAACTCCTTGTCTTGGTACAGTACATCCATAATCTGACAATTTGTGGCTGAGGCAAAAATTTAATTTTCACGCAGTGTTTTAGACATTGACAGAAACTGCAAGTCCCCTTGTGTGTTTCGGTGCCAGATCGTAGGAAAGCTGCTCTTAGTTTACCCTGTGATTGATTGCTGTCTTGACTGATTCCCTGTATTTCAAACTGTTTCCTACTACAGCATTGAAACGCTCCTATCCAGCCGAACGTTGCAGTCATTTAGGTAAATGCACAAAGTAACACAGAAGCAACTATTGTCCCTCTGGTTTGCACAGTAGCCCAGAAAAACATTTCCTCCTGGCCCTAAAAAACATCCTCTTAAAAATCTAGATGGGTGGAAAAAAAAACTTTTCAAACCACTGTACCAAGCTGAGCCAGCAGCAGGCAAACTGTGCCAAATGGTCAGATGTTTGCCAAATCCCGATGCAAAGAACAAAAACACATATGGCAGGGGAAATGGGGCGAAAGAACAGGGAGGAGAAAGAGAGATAGACACAGCATGTGTGGTATGTTCAAAGCAAATGGTTCAGTTAACAGTACTTATACTCCCAACAAATGAATTCGTGTAAATGTGCAGTAAATGTAAATTGGAAGTAAATCTCCAACAGTCAAGGAAAGGTATTTGTTTGTCCCTAAAAACTTGTCAACTCGGGGATAGATGCTGCGTGTGTCTGTAGAGGCCTAAAGAAAAGCTATCTGGCAAAAATACATGAAAATGCATTTAGATATGAAGTGCCCTTGTGGTAAATAAATGACCAAATGTTGATCCAAAAAGTATCCAAATATATAATATTTTGAAAAATACATATTCATTCAACCATAAAATCTAAACCATGATATGAATTGTTTTTGTTGTGTTTAAAAAAAAAAATCTTCCATGTTTGTTCGGTAATTTCAGTGTTTTGTTTTTCCATGGTGATCCACACTAGGTGAAACATTTGGATACATCCCATAAATTTTGGCACCTACTGTGTATTATTTTCACTGGTGTGCTGAATAGGTAACACCACATGTAGTTTTATGACCACATTGCCTTTTGTAAGAATGATTGCTCTCAGGACACCTTGGCTCGGGAATGACAGTATTGTCTTTAAATTACATAGTAAAACTAACCAAATCCAACCATGGCCTCAAACTCGGAGGAGCCGATCCTCATCACAACCACTTCACACTCAGCTGCTGACCCTTCCAGTGCATGTTGGTTGTCACAGCTTGATGGATAAACTGAATCTAAGTCCTGCTGTGAACGACACACAGCATATGCTGCATATTTGCAATCTCTCTCTGCTCTACCAACACCTGGTTAATCAGGTTTGTTATCTTGATCAAAAGCTGGCACCTCCCACCGGGCTGACAGAATGGCTGAAGTGATTTTTCTTAGGACTAAATGTTTGTTTACTGAACGGTACAGTCACGCGAGAACATATAACATAGGCTACATGTTCTGTTTAGTGAACAGTGAAAGTGCAAAATAACTTTGTATCCCGAAAAAGTGTAACTTCTCTAAAAGGAATTGGAATTTAATTAGTACAGTTATTACACATTAGACAAATTACAGTAAAAATCAATAATGGCGTGAACACTTGTTATATTTTTGTGCATTTTTTGCGTATTTGCTTTCTCCGGTTCTGTAGATTTGCAATGCTGGGGCTTTTATTTTGGCACAATCTGACAGGAAGGTGTTGTTTTGTTTGGTCACGTGGCGTCCGGTCTGTGAGGAAGATCGTGATTTTTGCATTCGGTGATTTATCATGTGGGGAAATCGTTAACAAAAGTCGAAAGGTTGGTATTTTTTTGTATTTTATATTCACATTTTAGGCTAGCGAACTCGCTGTTGCCTCATGAGGGGGAGATTAAAGTTTTACAAGACTTACACACTCCTCCATCACGTTTACATCTACGCATATTACAATATTATGTTTTCGAAGGGATATAAAGCCCAGTAAACACAGCTGAGTGTAAACAACAGATTTAACTCTAAGGGTGTTCGAGAGTCATGTCCTGACAACTTAATTAGGCCTTACATTTGAGGCCATGTGTGCTCCACAGAATTATTCGTAAAGCAACAAGCTTATTTGGTGCCCTAGGTGAGATAAGAAGTTCCACCTGAGCCCAAAGCCACTACATCCCCAAAGGCAACACAAACACGAAAAATACAGTAAAGTTTTACAAGACATATGATATATCATATTACATGTCAAAAACAAGAAAACTGAGATAGTGAAAGATATTTATATCATACAAAAAATCTGCCACAAGTCAATGCTGCGACCTCATGGACCTCATATGATTTTCAGATAAACTTTAGCTTAGAAAAACTCCACTCCTCTGCAGCTGCTGTCGCTGGAAAGGCAGCGGTGTGCATACTCATGCTGATAAGTGTGTTGTTTTATAGATTTACAAGAAAAATTTATATGCGGTGCTGTGAAAGTATGCTGGAGCTGTAAGCAGTAAAAAAGGTGGGGCGATACGGAAGTCAGTTTAGTGTGTCCATGAGTACTGAGGCACATCTCAATAATTACATATACGAATATAAGAATTCAAATAGGATAGATGAAAAACAATAAACAAAACAGGTATGGTATGTGCTTAAAATAAAGGGAAAGAAATAAAGAGCATAAACAGTTTAAAATAAAGACGTGAATCAGAGAAAATGAATAAAAATGAAAGAATAAGCCAAAAAAAGTGAATAACTAAATTTCTTTGGTAAGGAGAGAGAGATCCGGTAATCAGTTGAAGAGGAAAGATAAAATGGCGAGTAATGACTGTAAGCTCTTGTTTTGTGTTATGGTTTGCGTGTGGGTGAGTTGCCAGGGTGTGTCTTTTGCGTGTGTGGGTGTTCGAATATTAGATATGGTAATAAAGGTAATGCTAGAAACATGTATTGATTTGGTCTAGGCATATATCAGAGGTGTAGCAGAGCGAAGGGAAAATTATTGTAGTTTTGTATTTGGGATGTCCTGAATCTGTCAGCGGCTGTTGTTGATCTCTCTGCAGATGGAATCTCCTCTCCTCCTCTCTCTCTTCTTGTGTCTCACCACGCTGACATCACTGTGTGCCTGTTATCTCCATTCCACTGAGTCCAGAACTCGATCAAATGACTCTGTATGGAAAGGTACCCCCAACTCCTACCATCAGAAATATGGTGAAATCTGTGTGTGTGTGGGCTTGTTTATTTTCACTGCTGTCAAACACCAAGATTGACCGCAATTATAAGAAAAAGTGTTAGCTGTTAGATTAAATGCTGAACTCTTCTTTTCTTATCGTTAATAGCATCAACTCGGACATGAAGTCACTTTATTATAACTGACACCAAGCTTAGGTCTATTAAGAATATGACTCTGTGTTCTGCAGCCATTAGAATGTCCGTTGATGAGAAAACTGACTTTGTTTTCGTGGTTCTCTCTCAGACATGGCAGCGGAGGTGGCAGGCTATGAAGATGTGGCCAAAATGATCATAGACCTGGCTGTATTTGGATCTGCAAAGAGCCGTTCTTACAGACGGCTCGCTGACTTCACAGACACCATAGGGAACCGAGTCAGTGGCTCTCAAAACCTAGACATGGCCATCAATTACATGTACAAAGCAATGACACAGGATGGGTTGGATGTACACCTGGGTGAGTGTACAAGGCTGCACCGAAGAGAAATATGTCATCTATTGAGGGAGCTCTTTCATCATGGTGTTTCTCTTCTTACTCAGAGCCTGTCAAAGTCCCACACTGGCTGAGAGGGAAGGAGAGTGCAGAAATGATTATGCCCAGGGCCAAAAATCTGGCAATGCTGGGACTGGGCAGCAGCATAGGGACACCACCAGACGGTAAAGCTGATGAAAAGTAAAATATCTTGTAGATAAGTATGATTTTGACTCCACACTATTTCCCCGTCATCTCTTCAGGTATCGAGGGTGAGGTGTTGGTGGTTCAATCTTTTGAGGAGCTGAAGCGTAGAGGCAGTGAGGCCACAGGGAAGATTGTTGTCTTTAACCAGCCCTTTGTGAGCTATGGGGAGACGGTTTCTTATCGGGAGTACGGCGCCTCTGAGGCAGCCAAAGTTGGAGCTGTGGCCACACTTATACGATCCGTCACTCCATTCTCTATTAACAGGCATGTATACATCTTGGGCTGGGCAATATAATGTACTTTAAGGTATACCGGTATTGATTCACATGAAGAATTTACAGTATTTAGCTAAAAGGAATTGTGATATACTGTATACTGCTTGGCTGTATATTTAAGAAAGTACAACTAGATAACAATTTTAATAAAAACATTGACTCTCCCTGTCTAGTCCCCACACAGGATGGCAGGACTATCAAGATGGAGTGAAGCGGATCCCTGCGGCCTGTATCACTGTGGAAGATGCAGAGCTGATGTGGCGCATTGCTCAGAGGGGAGAGAAGATCGTGGTGAAGCTGACAATGGAAGCCAAAACTCTGCCAGATGCAAACTCCTTCAACACAGTGGCAGAGATAAAGGGCTGGCAGTATCCTGAGCAGGTAGACGATGAGTATTTCACAGATCACCAATCCCTTCCTGTCTGTTTAGATGCATCGTGTCATGATACAGTAGCTCTCCAACCATCAACAACACGTTTTGTTTTTGTTATTTCCAACATGCAACAAATAAAACAACAACAAAAGACACAAGCAAAAATATATATATATAAAAACAAAACAAGCATAACAAATAAAATGAATGCTAAACATATACACAAAATGCTCAATAAACAAATGCTCATTAACAACATAAATAAATATTACATGTCCGCACAGAAGTAGGAACACGTGTACACTTATACGCTCCTATCCCTTCTCCAGAACTCAAAACAGCTACGTCTATATTTATCGTATCGTATATGCATCTCCCAACCAACGACCCCAATACTTTTATGTACAACTCAAATAACCACCCAGTGTCCATAACAGTTACCTCAGCATTCATTCTACCAACCCTTCCTCATCGCTATACCTCTTAAATAGAACTTTTTGTACACCAACCTAAATTAATTTATATTAAGACTTTGCTTGTGTTGTCTTTCAAAACATTCCACAAATGTACCACACAAACCAAAAAACACAGACTTCTCATAGTGGTGGGAGCTAAATGATTTTAAAATTTTACTTTTCTCTTAAATTAGAACCCTCCTATCTGTTGAAAACCACTTTTTTTTCTAAATTAGTTATTTATTTATTTCCCTATACATTATTTGTGCAGTCTTAAATTCTACCAGATTCATAAACTTATCCTACGTCAACTGTCCTGATGACTCTTTTCTGAATGAGTAATGGCTGTTAACACCAGACGCGGAAACTGGGAATCATTTTATCGTGGTAGACTGTGTGTTTTTAACTGCATTTACCCTGACTTTTAACATGAATAAATCAAAAGAATACTTTGACTTTGGAAATGGCAGCAAATTTTATTTGATAGGGCCTGGCAAAATTTTCACATTTGCTTCTGTCACTGTTTTTTGTCTGTCTGTTATTCCAACCTTTTCCCCTTTTGGTTGGAATAGGAAAGAATGGTGTAACGTTGCTCTGCTGACTGCACGTATTCCCACAGCTGTTTAGTCTCTTTATGTTGTCTGTGTGTGAGCTCATCTTTCCACCGCACACAGAGGCTTAGCTCAGCTGGAAATACTGAGAAATTCCTAATGTTACATTCAGTCGTTCAGTATAAATTAGCTATAGAAGGAAACACACCATTGCAAATGTTTTGGTGAAACTTTTCACCTGCTGGAGAGATTTTTTTTCGTGAAGTTTGGGGCAAAAATTTGGCGCTGTAGTGCCTTGGAAAGTTAACAACAAATGTTCTTTCATTGCCTAAAAAACCCCTCAAAATGATTCTATAAGACCCTATAGTTTCCAAGCCTATAAAAAGGCAGCACTGACGCCATTCCTCTTTCAACGAGTCCTCAGCGACTAGTGTAGTATGGGGGAAGTTGTTGGAACCCTGTCTGCATTTTTATAAGTACAGTTACAAGCTGACAACTATTGTTTTATAGAAGTTCTCTCAGGCATCAGTCTCTAATAGGGCTGTGTAGCTTAATAATGTGGAATACAATAATGTGACCCCTGTTTGACACTGACATGTCAGCTCAAGTCACAACTTGTAACTGGTCGAACCAGATTGATCCACCTATCTGGATCCTGTAAGACAGCTCATGAAAAGAGGAAACTGTGCCCTGCTGCTCGTCACTGCACAGAAATCAGCCAGAATAACAACCTCATCCATCCTATCCATGGAGCCATGCAGATGGCACTGGGTAATCTAGTTGACACAAAGCCCAGCATGACTACGTCACAGGAGTCATACTCAGCTCGTTTCTACCAGCCCTATGTGTGTGCGTCAGAACCCAGTCACATCCAACAGGTAGAACCTGATGAACGGTTAGGACAACGTCATGATGCCACCACACAGCATCATAGAATACGCAGCATCAAGCTTGAATATGCTTTGAGATCAGCAATAAAGTATAAAGAAAAAAGTCCCTGACAGTTTTACTGAAGTACAAGCATTGACATCTTACGTAAAAGGACTTAGTTCCAAGTACACTTGACCCATCAGAGGACATTCTTGGGTGAAAGTTCAGCTGCTGGTTTTAATGTTACTCACAGTATGTATCTGAGGTACTTTTCCCACTGCATATTGCCCCACATTAGGAAAAAAAATCAAATGTCAGTTTGTGTTTGATGAAATTTGGAGGTGGAATGGGATTAGTGAGCAGAGACAAGGGCCTCGCATTGACCAATACTTCCTACGAAGCAACCAGTCAAATCAGTCGAGTGAAGCACAGCGACGGGACACAAACCAAAGTTCGCAGAGCATCAGCACCCCTGTTACTGAGGAGGGTAATACAAGCACAGAAATCCTGGTGGAGGGACCCACCCAACCACAGAGACCTCCAAAGGAGAAAAAGATCAAAGGGCACAGACCTAGTGTGAAGTGGCCCAAAGCTGTTGAAAAGAGTGTATGGGAAACAGTCAACAATGACCTGGCAAAAATCCTGGAACAACAGGTGGTCACTGCAGAGGAAAAGCTCGAAAGGGTGGGTGACATTATCTACTGCTACGGAGAGGAGCGTTTTGGAGTGAAAGAAAGGAGAGTTGGAAAGGCAACACCAGCGCCAGGCAAATCCAGGAGGCAGCAAGAGATCCAAAGGGTGGTCAGAGAGAGAAGGCAGCTGAAAAAGCAGTGGAAGAAGGCCTCTGATACAGAGAGAGAAGGTCTCTTGCCACTCCAAGCGGACATCAAATGCCGACTTGCAACCTTACGAAGAGCAGAGAACTTGAGGAAACTTCGCAGGAAGAAGGAACACACGAGAACACGGTTCTATAAAAACCCCTTCAAGTTTGTCAAGGATCTCTTTGCAAAAGAAAAGAGCGGAACCCTGAAAACTCCAAAACAGGAACTCGAAGAACATCTTGAAAAGGTCCATCGAGACATGAGAAGGCATGAGAAGTTAAGTATTCCACATGACATCCTGCCTGTTCTACCTCCTGATTTCAATCTGGACACTGACCCTCCAAGATGGAAGGAAGTAAAGAACGTTGTACGGCGCACAAGAGCAGCATCGGCTCCAGGGCCGAATGGAGTACCATATAAGCTCTACAAGAATGCACCTGATGTCCTACACTTTCTTTGGAGACTGATGAGAA
>OMNV01000169.1:7883-21610 GCA_900303265.1 Brotula barbata | reverse complement strand
ACAGTTTTATTCTCTCTCTCCTTGTCCTCAGTTGAATGATCTGGAGAAGAAGCATGCCATGCTGGAAATGAATGCCCGCAGTTTGCAGCAGAAGCTAGAGAGTGAGAGGGATCTAAAGCAGAGGCTACTGGAAGAGGTGCATTCAGTATCCTCCTACATTTACCCTACTTGTTTTCTATCATTATTGACAGGATTGCATACACTTTTTTCAGTCTGGTACTAAAATAAGAAGCAGTACCCTGATATGCACAGGGAGGAAAGGGGTGGCAGACGAAGGTTGGGATATTAAGACAGCAGTGGAGAAAATAAGTTTGATTTACGTAGCCATTTCTCAAACTCAAGATCACTTTCCAGCTCAGCAGCAATAAAAAGCATGCAGGAATACAAACAATACATTGAATAACATGACATTAGTAAAATCAATACATATATGTGTGTAAATATGTTCAGGAGCCACAGCCTTTTTTGTTCTCTATATTCACTGTGGTAACAAATGTTATCGTGCTTGTTCTTATCATTAGTTGTGTTAGTTTTACTACTGCACGTAGTTGTTGTAATGAGTGCAAGTAGCAAATGATGACATATCAGCTGTTTTCTTCTATAGCAAGAGAAGCTGCAGCAGCAAATGGATGCTCAGAAAACCCACATCTTCCGCCTGACCCAGGGGCTGCAGGATGCTCTAGACCAAACTGATCTGCTGAAAACTGAGAGAACTGACCTGGAATATCAACTAGAGAACATCCAGGTGCTGCTACTCATGCAAACACATATGCACAATTGTTCATGTTTACCCATGGAAAATTGGAGAATTTATGATCATGTTTCACACTTTTAATTTATATTTTTGCATACATGTAAACTTTTCTTTATGTTGTATACTTTTCTTTATCAGTATGCAGCCCCCCTCTTGCTCTGTTTCTCTGTCATCCTCTCTGTGTGAAGTAAAGTAATGAGGAGAAATTCATGGCAGTAGTGATGTTCACTTAGCTCCACCTGCAGGCTGTGTACTCCCATGAAAAGGTGAAAATGGAGGGGACCATCACACAGCAGACCAAGCTCATAGACTTTCTTCAGTCCCGTGTTGACCATGGAGGCTCCAAGAAGAAAAAGGTAAGACAGGACCAGAGTAAAATTTAATAAATGATCAGAATTCCTTCAGTCTGCACTATTGGAAAAATCTGACAATTATTTGTGGGAAATTCCAAACTGTTTAGAAGTTTTGGTATTTTCTCAAAACCTTTGTGCCTCAGGGACTGTTTGGGCGTCGTAGAGAGGACCTTCTTGCTGCCATGGCTGCTCAGGGTCAATGTCAGAGCCAGGTTCCCTCAGTAACACCTGTGCCCCCTGTGCCCCCTGTCCAGCCAGTGCCACTGCAGTACAGCGACATGAAAGTGGCTCTAGACAAGGAGCGCGCTCGCTGCTCAGAGCTTGAAGACGCTCTGCAAAAAATGAGACTGGAGCTGCGATCGCTAAGAGAGGAAGGTGAGATAGGTGATCTGCAGCAGTAAATTGAGAAGAACATCTATGCTGTATACCATGCACACTGTTTAGTAATTACCAAGCAAAACATTTGATTGAGTTTGAGTAATTAAAATTTTGTATACTGTACATATTAAAAATATATATATTTAATTTCATTGAACAATCCAACCCTAGCACTCCAGTATAAGGATCATGGGAACTCTACCAACCCGGTCGCAGCACGTCAACAGATGATCATGTCTGCTATGGTGAAGTCTCCTGAACACCAGCAAGGCCCGACCAACCTGGCACCTTCCAATTCTGGACGCAGGAAGGAGACCGCAACACCCGAGGGTGAGTGAAGGGGTCATGTGCAGTCTAGAGCAGAGAATACCCGCCATACTTCATATATACAGTTCCTGCACACAAATACACAACATTCACATAATGAAACAGACACACACTTTAATCCAAGCTCTCTTATCATTTTCTTTCACACACCTTTCAGAGAGAAGGAGGGTCACTTTTGAAAGTAAGTTCAAACTCGTGGTATCTGCATTTATTTCTCTTCTTTTTCATCCATATTCCCAGAAGGCAAGGCCAGATTTTCAAAGCTCTGCACTCTTACAAAATGTAATGTTGGTGGAGAGGTTGGGAAAGCATCTGTGTTCAACTAATTTCCTACTTTTCAGTGCATAGCTTTATAAATCTGAAGCATATTATCTTGGTTGCTGAAGCTAAACCAAAAGTTGTAGAAATTTGCTCTGCACTGCTCTTTACACAATCCCACCTGACCTTCATGCCATGTATGAAGATGTAGGATCAACTCTGCAATTCTCAATAAGGCTGTTTGCCCTTTTCAACTGACACTGAAAAATTAAAGGTATTATTCATCATATTTCTCATTACAAACAGTCCAGCTTACAATATCAAAATTAAAATGGGTGATCCCAATCTTAATTACACAGTATTGTAACATGATATTGATCCATGTGATGTAACAACAAAGAAAATACTTCAGCAAAGAAAATAACAAACATTCTAAATACTTGAAGCAACAAAAAATAATTGGAATATATTAACATGTAGCCAACAACAAATACTCAACACAAATAAGTGCAATTGAAGAAAAAGTACTACAGTAGATTCAGAAATCATAATTATCCTCCCATCTGCTTAATGAAATACTGTAAATATGAAAACTGTTTATTTAGAAGAACATGAATTGTCCAAATGTTCATTGTGTTGACAGTAACGAGTCCTCAGGAGGCCACATGGTGTAAACAAACTGCTGTGGCAAGCAAAGAACACTGGACATATTTAAGGAAAGCAGATATTGACTGGATAATGCCTTTAAAGTGCAGCAGTGAATGGGATTGATGAACTTGATATTCCTTTTATACCATTTTTTCTTAAGAGTTTTTTTGCTTATTCATTTTGTCAAACATCTTAAACTTACTTTGGAGGCAGTGTTTTGTTAAACTGATTGCGAAGCTATCTTGGCATGGTGTATTGAGGTTAAAAAGTGAAGAACCTGTGGCGTTCTGTAACTGCCTGCCCTCACTGTGTTACCTGACTATTCAGAGTACAGCCGTCGTCTGAAGGACAGTCAGAGAGACAGGGAGAGAGAGAGGGTACATCACAACACCGCTCACCGCTTCACAGTTGGACTCAATATGAGAGCTGCCAAATGCACCGTGTGCCTGGATACTGTGCACTTTGGTCGCCAAGCCGCCACCTGTCTCGGTGAGTTACAGCACTGTCCTGCTGAGGAACATAATCCTCTGATGGTTGACGTCTTCAGAACTTTAGAACTAATATAAAATTATATAATTTATCTTGACAGTAAATGCAATTTTTAAAAATCATTCGCATTTTGTGTAGAGTAAACAAAGTTCTATAGGTTACACTATGAATTGTTGAGGTCAAAGTTAAGGAATTGTGAGTTGCTTGTGACTTGCACAAGTAAGCATGGCTTGGTACGATATCTGCAGATTTCCTTGTTCTTAGAGTTTGATGAGGCTTTGATCCTTGCTGTGACACATTGTACTGCTAACTAATTCACTGGTTATACAGTTTGGGCTTGAATCTAGTATTAAAATTTTCAAACTAAAAAACAAATTAATACTCTATTTAATATAATGAACATATTGCCCTAAAGTTTTCATTTCTTTGTTGCCTTTGAGATGCACAGTAACTAACAAGCAAAAAATACAGGCCTGTTTTATGTTGATTGATTGCCCTATATACACAATGGTCACCAAAGTTGTAGTTCACATCAGTTTTGAAACTGTTACGCTTTAATCTTTATTTCAGTCATAAACAAAGTAATGTAGTCTCTTTACCATGTTTTTTCTTCTCCAGAATGTCACGCTTTGTGCCACCCAAAATGCTCCCCCTGTCTCCCAGCCACATGTGGTATGTCTAGCGACTGTTCTCTGCATCTGTCGGATGGCATGTGCCGGGACAAAAGCAACTCACCTGGACAGCAGCTTAAAGAAGCCAGTGGACACATGCACCTGGAAGGCTGGATGAAGCAGCCCAGGTAAGCTAAGGTCATCTACCAGAAGTAGGTCAAACAATGCTTACAGTAATTCTACGAGGCCTCTTCTGCTTTGATAAGAAAATTCTTTATTGTTCTATTATGGGTTGGATGGAATCGATAATAGAGACCATCATGCTTAGACACTATGTTTCTTGAATCAATTTCCCTTTCCTTACTTCATTCCAGCCCTGAAATTTTTTATTTAGTTTAATCAATTATTTTCAGATATAATGTCAAACTAGTTTTCAGATTTGGAGGTGTGCTGCTGTTGTACATTAGCGTCTTGATGCCTGTGAGGGATCTGTCTTCATTCTCTTGCAATGCAAGTGCAAAGCCCAAAATTTCCAAAGATACCCAAAGTATCAGGATGCATCTGGGGAAATCTGTGTAAAATGATCACAACACAAGAAAAAAAAGTTAAAATGCAAAAACTTAAAAAAGTAGGGTTTGCTATATTATTTGAGATTTTCTTAATGGCTTGACTAGACATTGTGGGGAGTTTTATCTATGTGGCATACTCGAGTATTAAAAGGTTACAATGTGAAAGGCCCATTACATTTAACCAAAGTCCTTTGATTTTGAGCGTACTTGATTACCAATTAATTTTTCAGGCTTAAAGAACCAGAGTTTCATATGCACAATCTCTGATTATTTTTATGTAGCGTGTTCGACGTGTTTACATGAGACACAGAAATAAATGTGAAGATAAGTAGTGACCCTTTTAACTATGCCTTTTTCAGAGAGCCCTGTTTTATCACATAATAAAATCAGCAGACAGCTATTAAATCTTTAATGCTAAATGCTCTGTTTGGTGCCTTTACAGCCGGGCTCAAGGACTAAAAATGATGCCATTATTACCAGCTCTCATTAATGATGCCTTGATTGAAAGGAACATTGGGCTGCTTTCAAAAGCATTTGACTCTGACTACCTCTCACTGCTTCACACACTGTTTCACATTGGATTAGACACAGCTGCATGTAATTGATTTAGTAATTACCTTTCAGATTGTTACCAGTGTGTAAAAAGTAAGTAACATTAATTTACGCAAATGAAAAGTTGTCCCATGGGGATCAATCTTCTGTCCAGTCTTAGTGAAATGGATGTAAGAGTCATGTTCACCCACATGTGACAGGGTTTTGTTCCACCAATATTCATCTTTCATCCTTAAAGAAGATGTATTATACAAATTTGTATATGTCCTCCTAAAGGCTGAAAAAGAATATATTAAACTGATTTGTTTATTTCAAGGGTTCTCTTTTCAAACATTAAACTGTTGTAGCATCACTTTGCCCACTCAGTCTCTTTAGGAACTCCATCCATAAAACCTGCTGCTCCTTTGACAAAAAAAGGATTTAAAATGAAAAGCAATTTCCCCTGGCCACCAGGCCAAACGTATATGTTGAAATTGATGTTCAAAAAATCAGTAATGAATCAATAATTTCTACTGTGGTACCAAAATTTGGCTTAGACTGCCACTGCAATGTGAGGGGGTTCTGGCACATACAATAGCTGTGAAAGAAAACAAAAATACTACTTTAGTTTTTTCAATGTCTCAATATTTTAATTTCTATCATAAGTCCGAATTTGCAGCTCTGTCAAACATATCACAGATTTGCTATTGAGGAGACAGAAAAGTTATCTTGCAACACGCTGTGCTTTCTAGCACTGTAGTGGATTCATAATTCTTTCTAATGCGGTGATGATATTGGTTGGGTCTCCTACAATCCTGAGTCTAGCTTTTTCTGCTCGTTGCAATCTTGGATTACCAAGTGTAAGCACAGAGCTCTCACGAGGACATTCTGTTATAACTTATTTGACATATTCTGCTGCCTAATGCATTTTCATACTTTATGCTTTGTAGTGATCCACTTGTATTCCCTCGTGTCACTACAGGAATGGAAAGAGAGGCCAGGGCTGGGAGAGGAAGTACGTAGTTCAGGATGGGACCAAAGTGTCGATCTACGACATTGAGCCAAGAGAAGGTTTCCTGTCCATTTATTTAGATCACCATTGTTTATCGTCTTGTTGGATGAGTGAGTTTTTCACCTGCCACGTACAACCTCTTTGTTATATGTATAATGCAGACTCGGTGAAGCCACTGGAAGAGTTTGACCTGTGTCTGTCAGATGGAGAGGTGATGGTTCATGGAGCAGTTGGGGCATCTGAGTTACCCAACACAGCCAAGTCAGGTACACATGAACTTCACCCAAATGAATCTCATGTCCAGATGATTTATTGTGCAGAAATTGTCACTTGAAGCTATTTTACAGTCCACTGCAAAAGGTAGAAGACTTCTACAGAATATGAGTCAGTGATGTGAATTCAGACTTCACAAATCAGAAAATCAGAAACAAATCAGTTCATGGTTCTGAATGTGTAACATGAATTATATGGGAATCTGGTGTCGTGTAGGATTTGCATGCTTTTATATTTTTTGTTTTTTAAATCAGTGAGAGAGATGCCACAACAATTGTAGCCTAAGTGTGTCTGAACAGAGATGCACAGGATTTTCGACTCCAGGTCTGAGCTAGTGAGGAGCTAGTATCGGGAAGTTACTGAAGGCTAGTAATCTATTAAAAAACATTTCAGACCAAATGTCATAAGTGAACATGTTCTGAGGCGATTTTAGCATATTTATACATAACTTAATTTATGAATTTACCAATATCTTCTAGATTCTTTTCTGTGTGTTCCGGTGATCCAGTAAGAGCTCATTTACAGACTGCAGGTCTACTTTGGATCATAAGTAGACAGTGAATATCACCACAAATGCTCCATCTTATATCTAAAAAAAATGACCTAGTTCGGCTAGAATTCCCTTCAAGATTACCACATTTTGTAAAATTGTTGAGTCTTTCAGCAAAGTGATATTTCAAGTCAACACTAATTATAGAAGTTGTGACCTTCTGAATTTATACCTCTGTTCCTCCTACGTTAGATGTTCCATATGTCCTGAAACTTGAGTCCCGCTGTCACTCCCCCTGCTGGCCTGGACAGTCCATCTACTTTATGGCTCCAAGTTTCCCAGACAAACAGCGATGGGTGGCAGTCATGGAGTCTGTGGTGGCTGGGGGGCGAGCCTCCCGGGAGAAGGCAGAGGCAGATGCAGTGAGTATCCCTGGAACAGCCACTTTTCTGCTTCCTAAACGTCTCCTCTGTCAAATCATAAGCTGTTACAACAGTCACTCATTAACAGCATGTCTGCGACTCTGATTGTAACTTGATGTTCAGTTGTATGGTGTTCACTCATCAGCAGATTGTTTACATTACTAAAAATATTTGTTTTAAGCTAAGAAGCTAAGAAGCTAAGCTTTCAACTCAACTACTTCAAAACCATGTAGCTTTTCCAGTAGCTTACCCTTTTCACATGTAGCTGATTTTATGTCGAGAGTAAAAACCTATAAATGTATACAAATAAATATTAAATATAGCCTTTGAAGTATCTTCAATGTAGTTAGCTACTTTTTCTTAGGCACTTGTGGTGTAGCCAGCTACTTTATTAATTGGGTGGCTTGGCTATAGCTGAACTACTGTAAATCATGAGTATCTTGTAACTTGAAAAGCTACTGCTTGAAAATAGCTTCCCCAACACTGATTTTCTGAAATATTTTTTTTACTTAGGTGTCTTTATGGATAACCCCCAGTTTCACTTCTATATGTCATTAATTGTTCTCTCTCTCTCTCTCTCTCTCATATCCTCACTCCTGTTTGTTGCTTTTTCATCATGCCATCGTGTATGTCCGGTATACGGGCACGTTTGGTTGGTTGATGCACATTCCATTGGGTTTCATTGTGCACGTAGGCTGCTGTGTCTAAAAGACAAATGGTTCTGTCTCCTTTTGTCAAGGTAAAGATTTACTGACATATAGACGTCACACACTCATTGGCGCACACACATGGTCACCATTGCATACCTGTTCATTAGGCACATGATGGTGCATGTGCCCGCTGCCATTGTCTTGGTTTGTTGTTCTCCCTCCCACTCTCACCTCAGCTGCTGTGACCACTTCCACTCTCACTATGCTCTGCTATGTTGTCATTTACTGTTCAAACACTTTTCAAATAATTGTGTGAATGTTGTTGAAATAACCCAACATGTTCTCCCCAGTCTTTATGATGTCTGTCCTCAAATTTTACCAAGTGAGGGTGGTGCAGGTGACCTGTCCAGCTCTCTTTGTTCTGCTTTGATGCCATGTGACCTTTGAACCTTACCGTCTCTCTTGTCTTACAGAAGCTACTTGGAAACTCTCTCCTAAAACTAGAGGGCGATGATAGGCTGGATATCAACTGCACGCTCCCTCTCACAGATCAGGTATTTGCCTTCTTCAGGATTCTGCTGTCACATGTCATTGTCACCAGTAATTAAATAAAAGCTAGAATGGACACATTTTTGTGTCTTACAGTAGCAAATGCACAAGATCTTTTGGAAGAAATACTTTTGAAAATGTCCCCATACAGAGCTCTGTCAGTCAGCTCTTTTTTCTATGGAATTACTCACGAGACATGCTTACCTCAGTTTTGCCCTCACTATACAACTTTAGAAATCATCCGTGTTCTGTTTTGACAGAAGAATGCCATGGTTATTTGCAATAGTCTGTAAATATTTGATTGCTGATGATCATAGGTAGTCCTTGATTTGTTTCTTCGGCCCACATATTACTTAATGAAGAAGAAGAGATGCAGAATCTCAGTGAGACATTTCTGGTTAAAACGAGGATAAATAAAGGATTAATACTTCTGAGAATATCCTCGTACCAAAATTTGGGGCTGTAGCTGTACACAAATCTAAAATGTGGAAATATTTCAGGCTCAGGCTCATGTAATTTAGAGTGTTTTTGCAAATCTTAAATGTCAAAATAAGTCAAAGTTCACGCATACTATATGTAATGGTTAAATTGTCTGTTTGGATTAATTGAATTTATCATGAATTCAACATTTTGAGTATTTATGAAGCTTGTGTATGTATTTATAAATGAGCAATTATAATACCATGCCATTATTGAATAAGCAAATTATTGAAAGGACCTGGAACACACAACAGAAGTCACTGCCTTTGACTTGGCACACCTCTTGTAATAATTACATCAGTGTTTACAGTTGTGTTTTGCTGTGCTGCAGATTGTGCTAGTGGGCTCTGAAGAGGGTCTGTATGCCCTAAACGTGATCAAAAACTCCCTGACTCACATCCCGGGGCTTGGCTCAGTCTTTCAGATCCACATCATCAAAGAGCAGGAGAAACTGCTGATGATTGTCGGTGAGATTGCTATTTTTGTTGGTTCCAACAAACTCATTCATTCTTGAGATATAACACTTTTATAACAATTATGCAGCAGACAGACAAACATGTTTGAAAACATAACCTCTTTGACAGAGATAGTAAATTAGAGAAATTTGTGGTAGATAGACTGACATACTTTATAAACAGCTACTGTGCAACATGAAAAGGCAGCACCAGTGGATCTTTGAGGACAGGCTGCTCTCCTAACTTTGAAACCCTTCGAGCTTGCGCCACTGTGTAATGCGTGTCTGTGTGCTGCAGGTGATGAGAGGGCCTTGTGTCTGGTGGAGATTAAGAAAGTGAAGCAGTCTCTGGCTCAGTCCCACCTGCCCAGCCAGTCTGAATTGGCTCCTTACGTCTTTGAGACAGTTAAGGGCTGCCATCTGTTTGCTGCTGGGAGAGTAAGTCTGTCATCCTCTTCTCTGTGAAACTGAAGAAATACCAGATTGTGTGTGTCAAGGCTTTAGAGTGTTTTCTCTGTCTTGTTAGTGAACATACGACAAAATAGAAACTGACAGAATTGTTTGTGTTTGCATTCCAGATAGACAACGGGTCATGTATATGTGCTGCAATGCCCAACAAAATAACCATCCTGCGCTACAATGATAATCTCAACAAATACTGCATTCGTAAGGTGGATATGACGCAGTCATCCCTTATAGTACAATCCATTCCAACATACAGCAGACGATAGTTTTTAATAATTAATGCTGGTCATTTTCAGTTTTTATTTAATAATAAAATCATGCATGATATGAAATTGCTTCAGTTTCCATTCAGTTGCCTGAAACCTTTTTTTAATGTTTATATGGATATTTTGTCCAAATACAAGCAGAAAAATTTACCACAAATTTAACGGAATAGGATAATACAAATTAAAAAAACAAAACACTTCATATTCCTTGACTTTTGAAATCTACCCATAGCAACCTGAACAATATTTTTGTAGAAGACATTCATAGAAATAAATCAAATTGATGATGGTTGAACTGTTTTGGATGGAACTCTAATATCTGTTCAAGATGCATTAAAACTGTTTGTACTTAATTATAAACTAAACCAATAACAGTTTTTACACTTCACTCACACTTCTTTCTATCCTTAAGGAAATTGAAACTTTGGAGCCCTGTAGCTGCATCCACCTGACGACCTACAGCATCATCATCGGCACCAACAAGTTCTATGAGATCGAGATGAAGCAGTTTGTGCTGGAGGGTGAGAAAGTATAATCTTACTGATTTAGAAACACGTAACACCCTGTTCATGTTTACAATGTCTAGATCTGTATCTGGATGCTTTAAACTTACCAAGGCCCCCAAATCCATCATTTATGAAATCTAACACAGGTGTGGAACCACTTAGTGACCTGTCTGCTTTGTTGTGGTCATGGTAACATCTTTTTTTGTTTCATCCATTAACATTTTTTCCTCTGTCTGATTCATTAGAGTTCCTGGATAAGAACGATGTGTCGCTGGCCTCGGCTGTGTTTGCCGCATCATCCCATAGCTTCCCCATCGCTATCATGCAGGTGGTCAGCAGCATGCAGAAGGAGGAGTTCCTGCTGTGTTTTCATGGTGAGACCAGATAATCACTGCACTAACTGTCTCTCTTTCCCCTGTCCAATCAGTGCTGTTTCATATGTCCAATACATCCAGAATAGATCAAAATTTAAGAGAAATTGAAAATTCCTTAGCTTTCAGAAGTAAGGGAAAAGCGGGCCGACTTTAATTTGAGGAAAAAGTCAATGTTTTGTTGAATAGTTTTGTGTTTTCTCACACATTGTGCAAATATTTGATATGATATCGTAAAGAATATGAATAACACAGGTACAGCACAGGATGATATGGACACTGTATAAATACTGAAGTAATAATCTTCTTTGTAACCAATAATAATGTCAGCTATCAAATTCCTTACTCAAGGGTTTAGTTGACCTTTTGCCAGGCCTCTTTGCATTTTGGCTGCTTTAGCAGCGTTATCTTTGGTATTAATCTTCTTGAATTCCTCAAATGTTGTTTTTATGCCCCACTTTAAAACAAAAAAGAAGAGGGGAAAAAAGGAAACGCTCTTTCAGCCAATGTGAGCGAACACCCCCCTACTTGTCCACATACTGTCCTGATATAAACTTTAACAAGGGGACAAAACAGCAGATAAGTATTAAAAATGTTATTATGTGACAGAGTTTGGAGTGTTTGTGGACACATATGGACGAAGGAGCCGCACCGAAGACATCAAATGGAGTCGCCTGCCTCTGTCTTTTGGTGAATACTCCAATTTGAACAGTTTCACATGATTCACACGCACATTTTTAATGAGGAACGCAAATTCTAAATGCCCTCCTCTTGCGGTGCAGCCTACAGAGAGCCCTACCTATTTGTCACCTTCTTCAACTCGCTGGACGTCATTGAGGTTCAGGGACACTCCTCTCTGAGGTAAGAGACACTGGCCTCCTCATACCAAATCAAAGCATGAGACAATGAAGATAAAAAGTTGACTGACATGTCTTTGTCCCAGTCCTACAGTCCTGGCCCACTTGGACATCCCCAGCCCTCGTTACCTGGGCCCAGCCATCTCTTCCGGTGCCATTTACTTGGCCTCCTCCTACCAGAACAAACTGAGGGTCATCTGCTGTAAGGGCAGTCTGATCAGAGAGTCTGGAGAGCTGCAGAGGACCGGATCCAGAGGGTCAGAACCCCCTGAACTTGTTCCAGGGATAAATCAGATAAAATGCCTCATTGTGCACCGTAACAATTTTCACAGTTTTTCAACCTATGCTGGGATTGGCTCCAGCCCCACCATGATAGCTAATGGATTGGTTTTGCTTTTGTTTTACAGGCCAACATCGCCATCTGCTGTAGCAAAACGTTCCACTGTAAAAGCACAAAAAGCTGAATTTGCATGACTTTCAGTCTTCCTGGTCTAATTAAACTTCAATCCAGCTAATGAAACAGGGAAATTTGATAGGATTTCAAAATTATGAGTAGATTCACTACAGAAGCTGTAATATAATATAACGATAAAGTTCATCCTTTAGATGTGGCAGAAGAGAAGCCTGCACACAAACAGGAAGTCACCCGAAAATACTGCTCCTCAAGCCCAGAGGCTACATCCCAAAACTGTCAGCTGTCAATCACAGTAACGGCTAACACTTAACTCAGGTAACCAGAAATTGTTCCATCTACAAAGGGAAAAACCCAACATTTCCAGGGACATCGGAAGCATAAGGATGCATTCCTGGGGAATCTAGAAAAAATTATTTATGTAATATGGGAAATTGAAAATGTCATAGCTTTTAATTTTAGGACAAATCTTCAATTCACAGAATTTTCATGATTCATATTGTAGGACAAAGAAATCTGAATCTCAATCTCTTATCTTGACTTTTTTTATGCCTTGTCTGTGTTGTAGACTCATTAATCACTGGGTTAGTAATATGAAAAGTAAATTCATCCAGCAACCCCTGAAATATTTTGTGACCTCAAGATAACAACTTTAATTTTCAGAAAATGATCTCAGTAAAACAATAAATTGATACTGCATGTCCTCCCTGGGTTTCCATAGAAAACCATCACTAATCCAGTCTCAGGGGAGGACGCATTTTATTATAACGTTCCATGTGATGTTGTTTTTCTTACAGAAGTCCCAGTAAACGAGGCCCGCCCACCTACACAGAGCACATCTCCAAACGTTTGTCCTCCGGCCCCGGCAGTCATGAAGGCCTTCATCGAGAGCCCAGCACCCCACATCGATATCGGGAGGGTCGTACAGAGTTCAGACGGGACAAGTCTCCGGCACGGCCGCTGGATCGGGAGAAGTCACCCGGCAGGGTTCTGGACAGCCGCAGAGAAAGGTCCCCTGGGAGATTTGGGGAGAGCACCAGGCTCCATGCCGGGTCTGTCCGAACACAACTGGCCCCTGTTAACAAGGTGCTGATACACAAACGTTATACAGCTTTATTTATTTCAATATGCAATAACAATGTTAATAATAGAAATATCATTTCAGTTATTTTGAATTCTAGTAAAATGGCCAATACTCCCAAAGAGACCAAATATATCAGGATGTATTCCTGCGAAATGTGTAAATCATGCCAAATCATTTTTAGGACTTTTATGCATGGTACATGCTCAGTTGTTATTGGGTTACTCCTATGAAAAGTCCCATTAAATACATCTCAAGTCCTTAGATCACCCTTAATGGTTTGCCTTAAAGTCCTTCCGATTACCAGTGTAACTCTTTGCCAATTTTCTTGTCTTGCAGGTTTGGGATCAATCATCAGTGTGAGTTCAAGTTGCTCCTGCTACAAAGAGAAACCACAAGAAATCCTCAGTCAACTCTGAGTGCATGCACACACACACACACACACACACACACACACACACACACACATACACACACGCACACACATGCCAGACTGGCTGAGCACTGATTGGTCAGTGTCT